>APFE030281245.1:166049-254818 GCA_000404065.3 Pinus taeda | reverse complement strand
GTTCCTTTTGCAAATGCAACTAGACTTTGTCGCCCACCTGAAACTTGTGTGGCACCCGATGTTGATCATGTCGCTGC
Source organism: Pinus taeda (assembly GCA_000404065.3). Classification (NCBI taxonomy): domain Eukaryota; kingdom Viridiplantae; phylum Streptophyta; class Pinopsida; order Pinales; family Pinaceae; genus Pinus; species Pinus taeda. The sequence goes on along the minus strand of APFE030281245.1, from coordinate 254,741 downwards.
GTGTACTTGGCATTTGATTTCTCTAGAATGTCATGGACCTGCTAGCGAATATGTTGGATGTGGTCAATGAAGTTGTTTGCCTTATCTATTTCGGACTGGACATGAGCAGAATCTATGTGAGTAGTTGCAAATGGCATGGCCACATCGATGGGACATAGTGGCTAGAATCCCAAGCCCACTTGAAAAGGGCTATGGCCAGTCGAGTTGTGGAGAGCCTAGTTGTAGCTGTGCTGAACATAGGGGAGGCTCTCGTCCCATGTGCATGGATGCTTTGAGTTGTACATGCACAGAATATGCACGATCATCCTGTTGACGACCTCTGTCTGGCCATTAGTTTGAGGATGGAAAGTTGTGGACTTAGTGAGTTTGGTGTCCAACATCGACTAGAGACTAGACCAAAATGTACTGAGGAACCTGTTGTCTCGATCTGAAATGATAGATTGTGGGATCCCAAAGTGTACCCACACTCGTTCAAAGAAGAGTTTAGTAGTGGCTTCTGCTGTGATATTCTTCTTGTAGGCCGCCATAATGGCCATCTTCGAGAACATGTTGAGGACCACAAAAACACAGTCATTTCCATGCTTAGTGGAAGGAAGGCCTGACATGTAATCCATGTAGATGGATTCCCAAGGTCGACTAGGGGTAGGCAGCGGGGTATAGAGGCCTTGCTTCTTGATGGTCGGTTCGGCAATGGTGCAAGCAGTGCATGATCTAATGTACTTCTCGACATCCTGTCGAAGATTCAGCCAATAGAAATATTTCTGCAGTACTACCACCATTTTTTCAACCTCGAAATTCCCAACAGCCCGATTATAGTGTGCTTCCCAAATCATCTTGGCATTCTCGCTTGAAGGAACACAAATGTGACCCAAGTGGCATAACAGGTCGTCCTAGAGGTGAAAATCTAGAACATGCTGACCCTCCAAGAGTGTCTGGTATGTGTGGCTAAATTTCAGGTCACTTTTGTAGAGCAGTGGCCAATCAGAAGTCTCGTGCCCACAAGAGTTGAGCACGGTGGTTAACGCCATGATTGGTGGTCGACTGAGGCAATATGCAATATTATTGGTGCTGCCCTTCTTATACTCTATATTCAAATGGAACTGTTGCAGGTATGTGGACCACTTTTGATGGCGATCATTCTACAATTTCCCTTGGGTCTGTATGAACTACAGGGGTCAGTGGTCTGTGTGGATGACCGTTTCCTTCCCAGAAATGTAATGCTTCCATTGTCGGCAGGCCTGCACAATGGAATACATTTCTTTGTCATAAGTGGGATACTTCTGGACTATGTCTGAAAGTGTCTCACTATGATATGCCACTGGATGCCCGTGTTGGGTAAGGACTGCCCCAATAGCATAGTCAGAGGCATCTGTCTCGACCTCAAATGGTTGTTGCAAGTCTGGTAATGCAAGAACTGGTGCTATGCAGAGGCGATCTTTCAACTTTGTGAATGCCTTCTGTTGAGATTCAGACCAAAATAATTTTTCTTTCACTTCCCCCTTGGTGACTTGACTCAAGGGCCAAGTGATATGAGAAAATCCCAACACGAACCTGCGGTAGAAGTTGGCAAGGGCTAGAAAGTTGTGAAGCTCTGTCAGAGTGGTTGGAGATGGCTAATCCTGAATGAATTGGATCTTGGCTGGATCCACATGCACCCCCCGTTCATCAATAATGTATCCCAGATACTGAACCTGGGCCATGCCAAAAGTGTATTTCTCCAAATTGGCACATAACTTGTGTTGCCGCAGTGTTTGGAGAACCTGTTGGATGTGGTGGAGGTGCTCTTCCCAATTCTTGCTAAAGATCAAGATGTCATCCAAGTATACCACTACAAATGAGTTGGTGAATGGCTGTAAGATGTCATCCATTAGCCTCATGAAGGTTGCAGGAGCATTTTTCAATCCTAAATGCATAACCGACCATTCGAAAAGGCCTTCCTTGGCTTTGAAGGAAATCTTCCACACATCAGAGGGTTTAATTGGTACCTGGTGAAATCCTGACTTCAAATTGATCTTGCTGAAATATTTTTCCCCCTTTAGTTGGTCTAGGAGGTCATCAATCTGTGGGATTGGGTACCTATTATGGACAGTGATCTTGTTCAGTGCCCGATAGTCAAAACAGAGTCTCCAAGTCCCATCCTTTTTTGGTACCAGCACGATCGGGCTCCCACAGGGTGATGAACTCAGACAGATGTGACCTTTTTGTAGCAGCTCTTGAATCTGCCTCTTGATTTCCTCGTTCTCCATAATAGAGCGTCGATAGATTGGTCCATTGGGCAGCAGCGAACCTGGGGTCAGACCAATGGAGTGCTTGACCTGACAATGCAGAGGAACCCCTGCGGGGGAGGTGAAGATGTCCTCATACTCCTCCACGAACTTGTCCATCTATAGTTGTCGTGCAGAGGGGCCCTGTTTGGAGGTTATGGCCACCGTCTTCTTCTTTTCTTGAGGGCGTATTATTAGGAAAACAAATTTCCCAGTTTTGGAAATGAGCTTACTGCATTATTTTGCAGTAACCAAAGAGATGGTGGTAGGCGGTGCTACCTCTGGTATCCTGTACAACTTATTTCCCAAAGTAACAATAACAGCACGGGGCCTTGACTCATACACAGCATGTCACTTCCACAAGTATGGTTGTCCTAATAACACATCACAAACTTCAAGGGGAGAAATGTCACACAATATCTCATCCGTGAAGGGCTTGATGTTGTATGGAAGGCGACACTATTGCCTCACGCGAAGATCATGTCCTTGGTGCAGCCACCTGATGGTGTATGGTTGTGGATTTGTTGTGGTCGTTAAGCCCAGCCGTTTCACGACCTCTTCCAAAATGAGGTTCTTTTGGCTCCTGCTGTCGACAATGAACTGTAGCAGGGAGCCCTTTAGCCACATCTGGGAGTGGAAGAGACGCTCCTCCTCCTCTGGATCTTCAGGTTCCTCCTTCTGGATCTTCATGGTGGAAAAGATGGCATTGGGCTCCGCATTGATAATCTGCTTCCCTTTGTCATTGCCCTTATCGGGTTTTGACTCAGAGTCAAAACATGCATCTAATTCTGAAACCTTTAGCTTGGCCACTAGTGACTGCTTGGCCCGACACTCACTCGTGTTGTGAGTGGAGCTCTTATGGAACTCACACCACTTTCCTGTGTCCTTTTTCAGCTTCACAGTGTTGTTCTTTACTTGCATCTTTGGCAGGTTGTCTTGGGCTGCCCCGCCTTGGCTTTGTCCTTTGTTCTATGGTTTGGGGGCACCTTTCCCTTGTTTCAGATTCGCAGACCCAAATTCTCGCTTCTTCTGTTTAAACTTTTTCTCGACCTTGACAGCATATCAATATGTCGTGCCGAGCAAGGAGATGTTCAGGAATTCTATTTCTTCTTGGATGCACTTATGTAGGAAACCATATTATTTGAGTACCAAATGCTGCTCTGTATCCTTGATCCCAACTTTGTGAGAAGGGTATGGAAAATATTGGTAAACTCTGGTACGTCTTGGTCCCTTCCTTGCCGTAGTGTGGTCCACTTTATGTATTGATCCTCATAACTTCCGACAGGGTAGTACTGCTCCTTGATGGCATCCCGAAATGAATTCCAAGTCGGTGTGACTAAAAATAGTGAGCCTGTACTTTCATCCTTTTTCTCGTAGTAGGTTTCCCACCAATCCTTGATGTGGGGGGCTGCTCTGAGAAGAGCGAAAACAATCTTTTCTCGACTGGAAAAATCATGAACAGAAAAATAACCCTCTAGCACATTTAACCATTTATCGACGGCATCTGCGTCTATCTGACCCTCGAATATGGGGATTTCAAAATTAACTTGTACCTTAATGGTGTGGCGTTTCCAGAGTTGCTGTTGGAAAGCCGATGCATCGCCCCTGGGTAGCCTGCTGAAGGATTTGGGCAAAGTTGTCCATCATCATGTTCCTTTGTTGCTTGAGGGCTTCTTCGAGCAAGATTTTGATAGGATCTCTTGCCCCTCGTCTTTCTTTTCATCACCATGGGAGGCCGTCGGGATTTCGAGGCTGGTCTTGCAAAGGTTCAACTAGTTCAGCCCCTAACTCCTTATATCCGACCGTTGGGGACATGTAAAGAAAACAAGAAGAAAACCAGACCACTCTGATACACGATCCAAATTTAAACAGGAACGCAATACAATACAGAGATAACCATAAAGACAGATATGCAGTGGAAATAATACTTCATTTCATTACTATAAAATACTGAAATATGCTTACAAATAGAAATGGAAATAAACTAGCTAGGGCGATGGTAGCTTATCTCTGAGAAGAGATGTGGCAACTACATGCCTCTCAACTATCTTACAATGAGGCTCATGGGCCTTTTTATTATTGAACAATAAGAGAAAACCCTAAACAACCAAAACCCTAACCCAAGGAGATGTAACACCAAGAGTTTGTGGGCCCCGTTGGGGTGAGTTGGACAGCCAACTTCCCGGGGTCGCGAATTGGTCATATTATCTCCGTTTGACGTGCATGATAGCCCGTTGGAAAGATCTCTCCGAGGACTACGAAGGAAAAGACGATTTTAGATATAAAACCATTGGTTAGTATATTTCCCAAAAAAATGTTGTTTAGGGCCTCAAAACGGCTCCGGAAGTTTAGGACCCGAAAAAACTGCTAAAAATAGTAAATTGTGCTATAATTAAGGAAACTGAAAAACTAAAAGAAGCACTGGTGAGGAGCCAAGTGGAATTAGCGGGTGGCCACCAATATCCACCAAGATCACATGGCCTTCATATAGACTTATGGTTGTTAGTCCTGGCCTAGTGCATGACACGTGAGATGGAAAAAACACAATTTTCACTCCTTTGTACTCAGGGGTGATCTTAATTCAAACTCCCTCTTGATTAGGGACTTGTTAGAGCTCCCTCTTAGCTAGGGACTCTTTTGTACATCATTAACTTCTTCTTCATGGGTTCTTCAGCTTCTTTATCAACTTCTCTCCTTGATGTCATGAAATTTAGTTGAGCTTCTTCCTTGTAGGGCAACAACCATTGATCACTTTCCTTCTTATTTCATCTGTCATTCCTTTATTCATGGAAAGTGGCCTTCTTGGCATATATCAAGAGCTTTCTTCATATGGCTACTTCTTTTCTCTCCATGCTTCTATTAGGAGTCTCAGTCCATCAATGAATGTTGGTTGTACTGTTACTTACAAATCTTTTTTTAGTAGCCCCACATGACCTCATCCAAATATTATTCAAGAAATCAAAACATCATATTAAATTAAATCATACCTTACAAGATGAATCTTCATGGTGACATCTTCCTGTAGGTATCAACATCCTGCACACTTATTGACATATCTCCCAAATATATCCATTGTCAAGAGTCTTCATCTTTTTATGTCTTTCATCAGAGCCTTTATATCTTTCTAGGAGATTTCCTAGTCAAATCTTCTTATCTTTTGGATGTTGATTGCCTTAATCATGGTTGCATATCTCACAGTCTTCCTTCCTCACACATTCCATTTCTCGGAGCTTTTAATTAGAGTTTCTTAGTCAACTACCTCATACTTCATATGAGGACATATTATGTTGATTTCAGCTAGTGTGATTTATGCCTTCCTCCATTCTTTCATAGGGGAAGATCCTTTTTCTCTTGATCATGCTTCTAAAGATAGAAGTAATGATCCATTGTTACTTGCAACCATATGAAATGACATTATAATATCAAATAAAAGCATGCATACCTCATTTTACCTTTATGTCATTTAGGATTCTTCTAGTAGCTTCCTTGATTGAAGAGATCTTCAATCCCTTGATTTGCTTCATGTCATCACACCATCTCATGGATTTCACATGTTGGAGTTTTTGTTAAAAGCACTTGCTTCCTCTCTAGATTAGTGAACCCTACGATGAGGATTCCATCAGAGAATCTTTAGGATCTTCTATATCCCCAACTAACAGATGTTTCCTTTTGACTTGATGTATGTTGAGCCTTAGATGATTCCTTTCTTTCCTTCAATGTCCACTAAGGTTCCCAAGAGCTATATATCCTACATGTTGTCTGCCATGGATTTGTTTCCTTCATGATCCTTATGGAGATGTTACAAGCTCTTGTTTCTAATGCTTCCATGATGCCATGATGCATCTTATTATCATTGTCATATTTTATAACACAAGATTTAGGAGCTTATGATAGGACCCTGTTGTGAGAGATACTATCTTAATCATAGGAGAGATTTGATACTCCTCTTTCCTTGGCCCTTTCCTTTAGCTTACTCCATTTTTCAATGATATGAAATTCCAAAATATTTCTATAGCATTGAATATTTACTATACTAATTTTTGTCAACCTTGCTTATGTTTTCTGCACATGGTTGAATTCTTTTATCCTTTAATACTATAGACTCTAACTTGTCTCTCTCTATCTAGCATAGAGACCACAAATTTCCGGGTGAGGTAACCTTCTTTGTTCATTGATATTTTTTCATCAACAATGACTACCTTCTTATCATCTTTCCAAGATATTCATGAAGTTATTCCTTCATTCTTTGATACCTTTACTATTGTATGGGTCTAAGTGACCTTTACTTTAATTTCCGAGAGTATATCTAGCATTTCATATATCTCTCTTTATGTCTCCTCTTATGCTATTTAGGTATGAGAGGACTTTTGAGTTATATCATATGAATCCTATGAATCTCTTGATGGATTCGACCAATGCTTGACCTTCATAAACCTTTTTCATAGATATCAATGATTTCTATTTTCTATGAGGATTATGACAATCCTCCTTATTGTATGCAAGGACTTTCGATTATCTAACCAATTTATAAATACCTTTGCAATCATGAAATCATTTAACCAAATATGATTATAAAATTGAAAGATATTTACTTGGTGTGTGAAGAGGAGAGCTTCACCTTGATGCTTCTTTTGCTTAAGCTACCCTCATTAGTATCATTTCATCATGACTTCCTTGGAGACCTTCTAGCGCTATGACACCAGCAGTCTTGAAATCACCGAAACTGCTTCATGACCTTCCCAATTCATCTTTAAGGTATTTTTAGCTTCAACATATTTTTGACATGCTAGTGATACTATGTTTTGATTTGAGCATCATGCTATTAAGATCATATTCATAGACAGGGTTTTGAGACTGTGATAAGTATATTGATGTGGCACAACACTAAGATAGAGATGTCTATGTGCATAGAGTTGGGTATAGATGCAATGTATAGAGAGCCCAAACTTGTCACTAAATAACATAACTAAATTGTGGGTGGTGCTATATAGAGATATTGTCTCATCACTAAAATTGCCTTGATGTAATAACTATATGGAGACATGGATTGTGAGAGGTATTCCTTGGATTTCTTCTGATATATATATATAATATATATATATATATATATATATATATATATATATATATATATATATATATATATATATATATATATATATATATATATATACCTGAGACTATATTTATATGGCACAAAGAAAGTTCAGTGATTTAGAGGTGAGGGTCACTAATATGCTCCATCAGCTGAGCATGAGTTGAGTGCATGACTGTAATTACTAAAGTTGATACTCCATGACTGTTGTAGACCTACTTGTTGCATACTTGCTCCTTTAATGCTTTCAACCTTCTTTGATGTCCTTGAAGATAGATACTTGTCTGTCTCTTTTGCTACCCTTCATTTGACTTCAGTGCCTTAGCTTTGATACCATGTTGAAGAATCTAGGGAAGTTAGCATTAGTAAGTTTCTTCTAGACTTGATAACAATTTGTGAACTGGTTTTTACAAATTGTCTTAGCTTGATCTTTTTCTTATTATTATTGTGTGTGTTTACTTCTAATGAGCCTCAATATTGCAACAAGAATGCTGCAACTCCCAAAGCTACTGACTTTAATTATCAACCCAGGGTTTGTACAAACTTAAGAGGTATCAACACTATATGTGTGGCATACAATATGTCCTTCATTTTTTGTCATGATGTAATGGATTGCATGTACTAAATTCAAATCCTAAACTAATTGCAGAAAATGAAATGTTCGAAATGGAACCTTAACCTATTGCAAGAAAGAAAGTACAAGGAAAGAGACTGAAATCAAATGCTAAAACACACCATTTTCTAACTAATTTTTTTGCCCAAGAAAGTGCTCTGATACCACTTGTTATGGATCTGATCTAAAAATATAGCTCCGATACCACTTGTTATAGCTCTGATACCACTTGTTATGGATATAACCCATAAATATAAGATAATAACAATTATAGCCAAGAAATAAGAAGATAGAAATAGCTAGCTTGTTATAACTCTGATCCACAAATATGTGATAATAGAAAAAAACCCAAGAAAGAACAAGATCTGAATATAGAAATGCTTATTTATTATCAAACCCTTAAGGTAGGGCAACACCATACAATCACTCCTTAAGGAAGGAGAATACTCCACAAGCCATATGCATGTTCATACAATAATCCTTGACACAATTCCTTGAAATCTCTCCATGTGGAGTCTCTAACCTCTATATAGGCCTCATACATACAATACCATGGATCATTACCATGGTTCCCTCATACCATCGACTAATACCATGGGCCCATTACATTATTACTAACTACTTGTGGTCCCTTACATGATATGGGTTAACCACCTTATTTATTACTATGGCCCATCCTATTATTATATTATTACCTTGGGTACCTCCCTTTGTACCCCATATTATCCCCCCTAGGTATATAACATTCCACCCCCCTTAGCATGTTTCATCCCTGAAACATGGGAAGAACATAAATAATAAGATCTACTCAAAAGAGTAGTCCACTGGTACCATGCACGTGCATCTAGCCATCCAAGAGAAAGGTGAACCCTCGATCTCGTTGGTGCCTCGCTCGCTTGAGATGGAAGTTGACCGTGGCAGCTCTTCTGTGTTGATGTGCAGTAGGTGGATCTTCGTTCCTCGCTATCCGTCATACAGGGGTTGTTGTCCTTGTGGCTAATTGGTTGCCATCTTGTTGGTTGTTTTCTTGCGGGGTGATGTCGGTGATGATATGTTGAAGTTTTAACCCACGGTGTCTTTTTCTTTAATTCACCCTGTTGTGGTGCCTATTGTGATGTCTTCTTTTCTAATATGACTTCAACCACTGCGCCCTCATCTGATGTACCTGTAACTTTTTCTGCTTCAGCCTCTGTTTGTGTTTGATTGTCAATCATCGAAGGCTCATCATCTAATATATCAGTCCCTGGAACATCTTCTACTTTAGCCTCCATGTACTCTACCTGTTTATTGATGGAAATATCCTGTAATGTAATTTTCTTCTTTTATACCAGAGCTTCAGGAATTTCTTCTGCCATTAATATTGATAGTACCTGCAGATTCCATCCAAGGATATCCCAAAACAACATCCATATTATCCATCTCTGAAGTATAAAAATCTCCATGAAACACATACTTATCCATAGAAAGCTTCAAATCCTTATAAAGTTGAACATCCGCATCAGCAACTTGTGTGTTTTCAATGTGTTTTATTGGAACGTGCAATTTTTTTGCCTAATTAACATTGATAAAATTATGCTTGCAATTAGGATTTATAGAAACAATGATCTTTTCCTTCTGAATCAATCCATGAACCTGCAGTAAGGAGACACCCGTAGCAAATAACCCCTTATGTGTCTCATTCTCCTTTTTTCTAGCCCGAAACCATTTGTCAAAAAAGAGTTTTTCAAATTCTGCATCTAAAAGTTTGGTCAACTGCTTGTGGTCAAGTGATAACCACCATTTTCAGCCTCATCTCTCATATTAAGCACCATTGGAATCTTCCAACGTGTCCCATGTGTGGACTTGTATCTCTGTATGAATTCTTCAATAGTAGGACCATCATCATTTCCTGTAAAATATATAATCACCATGAAGAGGGTTTTGAAAATATTCACTTACTTGGAGAAAATTTGAAATTGTCACAGTTCCGTTAATATTGCTCAGGATCTCTATTATGATCTGTTTTTGGAAATGGAACAACCATTCTGCATTTTCCCATGTGATCGAAATCCTGATCCAAATACTGGAATTTTAGATCTGCGCTGCTACTCTCCCGCCGTCACCATAATTTCTGCAAAAAAGAGCTGATTTTAAATCAGCGATATATCCCTCATCCGGACTCCGATTCGACTGATTCTTTTTCTTTAATTATGTAATTTTTCTCAAAAAATCCAGATATGCAATTACATTTTGTATATATTGCACTAGGACGTCCATATCTGCGCCGCAAACTCGCTACCCTGAAAAATTGTCTGCAACACCACTGATTTTTAATTCAGTGATATCTCCTTCATCCGGACTCCGATTCAGCCGATTTTTTTTTTGAAATCGGGTATTTTTTCACATAGAATCTAGATATAAAATTATTTTTTTATATCTTGCACCAAAACATACAGATCTGATCTGCAAACTCGCCGCCCCCGAAATCCTACAAAATATTAAAAAAAAAAATCTCCACTTTTTTGCCCAAGAAAGTGCTCTGATACCACTTGTTATCGATATTATCTTAAAATATAGCTCTGATACCACTTGTTATGGATATAACCCAGAAATATAAGATAATAACAATTATACCCAAGAAATAAGAAGATAGAAATAGCTAGCTTGTTATAACTCTAATCCACAAATATGTGATAATAGAAATAAACCCAAGAAAGAACAAGATCTGAATATAGAAATGCTTCTTTATTATCAAACCCTTAAGGTAGGACAACACCATACAATCACTCCTTAAGGAAGGAGAATACTCCACAAGCCATATGCATGTTCATACAATAATCCTTGACACAATTCCTTGACATCTCTCCATATGGAGTCTCTAGCCTCTATATAGGCCTCATACATACAATACCATGGATGATTACCATGGATCCCTCATACCATCGAACTAATACCATGGGATCATTACATTATTACTAACTACTTGTGGTCCCTTACATGATATGGGTTAACCACCTTATTTATTACTATGGCCCATCCCATTATTACATTATTACCTTGGGTACCTCTATTTGTACCCCATATTACCCCCCCTAGGTATATAACAGCTAAGAGGATTTGCTTCAAAAGAATTTTAAGTTAACATGTATGCAATCCTACTATACTAAGCATGCAGATTCAAACCATCAAACCTTCTACTGTTGTACAATGTAAATGAATAAAATAAATTTGTTTTTCTTTTTGTCTTTTTTCATGTGAGAGTGTGAAAGCTAATCTCTTTGGGTGATGTGGCACGTGGCTTGGAGATGATGGTGGATGGTTGGAAGGCTTGGGAGACCCTTAGGTGACCTTGTGTGGCTTCTTGGAGGTTTTCCCTCAATTCGGCCTCAAAATAGGCCACTACAGGAAAACCTACAGGATGTACTAAAACCCTGTAGGATCCACTTAAAACCTATAGGATAGAGCCAAGAGAAAAATGATGGATGTTGAAGGTGATGGAAAGCTTAGGGAAGGTGTTTGGTGGATGGAATGATTCAAGTGAGTGCCTAGCACCATTTCAGAACTCAAAACCAAAGTTGGGAGATGGATGGATTTCCTCAAAAAGCTTGGAGAAGTTTCCTTATGAAATGATGAAATTGGTGAGGGTTTAATGACCAAGAAAACCAAATCCAAATTGGATGGGAAATTTTATTATTATTAAGTAGGATGTCTTAGGTCCCTATTCCAAGTGGAATCACTCAAAAAGACCTCTGTTAACCCATGCAAAAAAAATAAAAAAAAACATTAATAGTCGAAAATTTAGAAATTCGAGAACTAGTGAGCTAGTAAATCTAAAAAATGCCTAACCAAATCAAGTGCAAATACAATGGGATAATTTTTGTTATGAACTAGAATGTTTTTGTGTTATAATGCAAGTGGAACCAACTCAATTGAAGCTTGTTAACATGCTCTAAAATATAGCAGAAATTCATTGTTCTTTGCCAAAAAGGAGGTCCAACAATCTAGATTTGGGAATAAGAAGACTAATCCAAGTAGCTCAATGATTAATATGGACTTCCAAAGCTTTTCCAAGGATGAAATAGTGCTTGTGATCCTACAAAATAACTTACATCAACCATTTAACTCAATCCTACAACAAGAAATCATTAATACTAAATGCAGAAATAAAAAAAAAAAATAAAAAACTAGAGATGCATGTGAATAAGAAGTGAAAAGAAGAAAATAAAGTGATACAAAAGGGCTCTAAGGCTCTTGGGATGGCCAAGCCCAAGGAAACTCAGAGAAATATGGAGGAGAAAAAGATTTAGAAGCTGCATATGACACCAATCTTCATTATTTTCATCAATACAATGACATCTGTGTAAGAAAATACGATGGAGCTGCAAAAATATGAGTTCTCTCTAAAAGAACAATAATGAAAATCTATATCTAGAATAAAATTCGACTTGGTACTTATATAAAATGATTAGGAATCATTCCCCATGAATGGAGAAAGCTTTCCCCACCAAAATCCCTTGACTAGTGGAACACATTCCTAGATTTTCTCAATCATTAGAGTTCCACAATCTGTGCCATAATTCCATAATACCTTGTTGATTTATTATTTATTATTGATCCTCCTGTAGTAGGGAACAAATCCCTAAATTATCTCCTCCTCCAAATCTTCATAGTCTGCCCAATATTCTCATAATATTCCACAAAAATAAATAATATTAGGCACAAATATCCAATAATTCATAAACCTTCCTAATAAATATATTAAAGTTAAAAATAAATTATCTAATGTAGAAAGATAGGTTTAATGTGCTGAAGGATGGTCATAAGCCTTAATTTATGTTTTAATTTAGAGGCACGGGCCTTAATTTATGTCTAATTTAGAGGCCCATCATACCCCCTGCTGAAAGTGTTGCTCATCCTCTAAGCAACTTAGTGACCTCATTGTGCCTCATCCATGGCCATGGTGGCCTCTCTCTTGTGCATTAAGAATCTTGGTTGTAAGTTCTGCAAGGACAAGCCCAAAACAACATTTGTGCAAAGACAAATCACTATTTCCTGAGACCATTAGCTTGTTTTCTTTCCCTTATTCAAGATTAGTTCTTGAATATTTTTCAGTTTAGCAAGGTTTTCCATATCCTTATCAAATTTCTGCTACCTTATTCCACCATTTGGACACCTCTAACACCTTCAAACTGCCTTCAGTTGAGAACTAGGACATCTTGTAGTAATTCCTGTCAAAACTACAAGAAGCCCTGTTAAAACTACAGGATACCAGTTTTGAGCATAAATGATAGTCTGAGGTTAGGGTAGGCCCTCAACTTGAAACCCATGCCCTTTTCCATTTTTAGGCCTTTGGCAAAAGCTAAAAAGAGATTGGAGTCCTCTTGGAAAACATATTTTCATCACTGCAATTTGAGTTTTGTTTTGATGGTGAATGCCTCATTTCCTTTTGTTTTCTTCTTCTTCTCTCTTGTGGCCTAGATGACTACCTAATGGCCTTGGAGTTCTCTAAAAAAGCTCTGCCATCTTGGGGTTTAGCATAATTTATTCATTTCTTCCTTCTTGTAGCAACATTTTTCCTTCTTGTAATAGTCATTCCTCCTCTTTCAGGGTCTTCTAAATGTATGGGAGTGATTAGAAATGATGAAGAGGTATTGGATGATGATGCTAGGGCTCAAAGGGAGTAGTGTAGGTTTGTGAAAATGGAGAGGATGCTCTATTTGTTTTTTTTCAAGAATGAAATGAGATGGATGAATGATGAATAGAAAGTGAATATGAAGTGGATGGAGGGCTATTGGAGTGTTGTGGTGACTTGGCCTTTGCAAAAAATTTCTTCTTTTAACTATTGTCCTCATTCCTTGAAATCATTACCCTTCATAATTTGAATTTTCAATGTTGCATGATTGAAGGAGTGAGCTACAATTAACTAGTTGAAGGTGGCTGAGACTCCCGACCCATCCTTAGCTTATAAAACCTCATATTTCATGCATTGACACCAAATTTCTAACTATAATATGCTCAAAAGAATAGATCAAGAATATTGCGTACTTGTACCTACCTGATGGTTGTTGGAGAGACCTGCATGCTGCTGCTGAGTTAATGTTGATGTGCAGGTGTTGGATGGGGATGATGATGATCCTGATGTTGCTGCTAAGCTCTGGAGGAGCTTCTTTGACCTCTGGATCTCCATGTTGAAGCTGACTGCAAATCTCTGGCTACTTCATCATCATATCCCCTCAATTTTTCAAAGAAACCCATCCAATTGTGCCTTGTGAATATCTCTACTATGGGAGGGTGCTGATGAATCCTCACTGTGTTGATGGATTCCCCCTGTGATTTTTCTCTAATGGATGGAGGTTTGTATAGTTCTGATACCAAATTTAAAAATTATTTGTATATAATTCCCTTATGGTGCAATTACTTTCAAAAAACTAGAAGGGTTTGTTATGTTACTTTCACTTGGAAAAATGTGGGGAAATGTAGAGCCTTCCTCCTTAACACTGCTTGATAAAGCCAACCTCTGTTTTTCCCTTTTAAAATTGCTTACAGCCAATCCTGTAGGTGTTGTTCTGTATCCTGTAGGATCTCAGGGAATCCTATAGGTTTTCAGGACAACGACTTGTTTTGTCCATATCTCCCAAACTGTAGAATGGGTTGACCTGAAACTTTCTAAGCATGTTTCCATCATCATTATGCATCTCCCCATAAAATAAATTTGGTCAATGGATACGCGGATTTCGAGAAAAACTAAAAATGGCTGAAGGTGATGGAGGTCGATTTCTTGGAAACGATGCACTAGAATTTGTTGAAATTTCTTTGGAATGTTACCATAATCCATATGCATCTCACCACGAAACAAATTTTTAAATGGATGCATGGATATCGAAAAAATACAAAAATGGTTGTAAGTGATGGAGGCTAATTTCTCGAAAACGATGCTTTGGAAGTTGCTGAAAATTCTTGATCATGTTACCATCAACCATATGCATCTCCCCCTGAAACATCTTGGCAAATGGATGCATTGTTTTCAAGTTATGGCAAAAACAAATTTCTGGTCTATGTATTTTTCTATTTTGTAGTAAAACAGAGCATCCTGTAGTTTTTTAGGACAACAAGCAAACTGAATGGTAGAAACTTGATAATGATGGGTGGATTGTGAAAATGGATGAGGGTGATGGATTGGCATGGCTTTGGTCTTGTTGGATCATTTGAGCAAAGGAGGAGAAAGTCAAAATTTGACTTCTTTTGAGTAAGCTTGACCAATTTTTCTTTTGGTACCAACTTGTTCTTGTTTCTTGCAAATGTTGGAGAGTACATGCATTCATCAAAGAGATGCACGGAGCAAGGATTTCTTTTACTTTTTCTCTTTTTTTTCTTCTAGGCCTACTAGTCGCCTCAATGAGGTTTTCAACTAGTAGGTCTGCCTGGGTGCCTCAAAGGAGGTTTTCACCCAGGATCTTTTTTTTTTCTTTTTTTCCAACCCATTTACTACCTCATGGAGGTTTTCAATCATTGAGCCAATTTGAGGAGCCTCCAAGGAGGTTTTCACCTGAGAATTTTTATTTTTTTTCACCCTACCCTTCTTGAAAACAAAATCACTTTCAAGTATAAGAATACTTCTAATGGAGTCATGTGCACATCAATATGACAGACAAAATGATGTGTAGGCTTGAAATGTATGCTTTGACATGTACCTGGACTTCAGAGACCAAATGATTTGACATTGAAAGGATCAAGCATAGTTGAAGAAGAGAGTGATGCTCCATCTTGTTGATTTTTTGGAATCAAACCTCAATATAACTTTGATGTCCTTGGTTTTCTTACTTGTCTGGATCATTCTTCATGTCTTCTTCTACCATGACCTTCAAATATTCGTCTTTTTGTTGATTGTTCTCTTGAATACATGGAGGATTTGATGGTAACCATGAGGGAGATTTCTGAATCTATGATTTTTATGTCTGCTCTTCATCAAGTGCAACCCATGATTCTTTGATCTTCTCTTTCGAATATTCTTCTTCTGGATGTAGTTATCCAATGATATCAAGAGAATCTCTTTTTTGCAATACTCTTCCTGAGTTATGGTGAATACCATTGAGCTCAAGAGGAGA
Source organism: Pinus taeda (assembly GCA_000404065.3). Classification (NCBI taxonomy): domain Eukaryota; kingdom Viridiplantae; phylum Streptophyta; class Pinopsida; order Pinales; family Pinaceae; genus Pinus; species Pinus taeda. Next base: position 238,685 of record APFE030281245.1, on the reverse strand, counting down.
TTTTTGGAAGTGTGGTACCTCAACATTGAAGTGGGTCGAGCTACTTCAATGTGTGGGTTTGGAAATGGTGGTACATGTAGTTGAGTGGGAGTGTATATTTGACATGGATGTGGATGGGGTTATGGTTGTGGTAGAGGTGAATGGTAGGGATAACATGGAGTTGGGTATGGAGGATATTGAGGAAAATATTGAGGATATTGTTGATGACTCCCATAAGTTCTTTGCTAACCTTGCTACCAAGATTGGTTTTGGGGTTGAGATGGACAATGTCGCCAAGGAAAAGGTGTGTTCCAATTACTTTGAGGTGTATATGCATAAACTTGAAATTGTGGATTAGGTTCTTGCATCATATCAGGCTCAATAGGTTTCCATGGTCCTCTTGGAGCTACATAACATTACTAAATTGGAAATTGACTTGCTCCATTGTCCTCTTGGTGAACTTCCTTCAACCTTGGTAATGAGGAACAACATTTAACATCATGTGATTCTGCATGGACAACAAAAACAATTTTTTTCTCATTTTGTTTTATTGAAATTTTCAACTTGTTCAGTTAGATTATCAAGGATTTTTGTTTTAAAGTCATCAAACAAATTTCCATGTTTAGATTGACTTACCAATCTTGATGCTGATTGACTTGCTCTTGCCTTTCCTCTTGATATGTGTTTACATGTTTCATGACTTTCTTCAAATGATAATTGATATACATCACCTCTACTCATGAGATCAAGGAGATCAATCCACTCATCCCTAATTGTTCTAAGTAAGAGGGTTTTTAGTGTGTCAGATCCTAAATGATGTAGTTTTTTCCCTCTTAAAATTATACATGAACATTGCTATTAGATCCTCTAGACTCTCATCTTCTCTTTGATTCATTCTAAAAATTTCTTCCTTAAGATCATTATCTTTATATTTTTCTAGAAATATCTTTTGCATATCATTCCATCATCTTATTGAATTAGTCCCTAAACTCATGAACCATTTAAGAGCTTTATCCTTCAATTGTTGCCGGAACCAATCTCAATTTTTTATTTTTTAATAAGTAATCATAAGATCTACAAACAATCTCAAATTAAAAGAGAAAGTTTTTTGGATCCTCTAACCTTAGACCATGAAATTTTGGAAGAAAAGATGGAGGGATGTTCTTCATGTGCACACTACCTTCAGTATCTTGAATGGGAAATCTGAGAGGATCTTCCTCATCATCTCCATCCATTTCTTCTATATTCCTTTCCATTTTTTTCTTCAACCTGCAAAAGTGAATGGTGATGTGGCTCTTACTACACCACGTGATCAAATGGGTGGGTGGGTTGGTGTTGGAGAATTTTTTTATTTTTGTTTTTATGATTGAATGAAAACTATAATGCAATGCAATTTTCTACTTTTGAAATTAAATATGCCTAATGCAAATATTTTTTTTGTTTTTGCAAAAAGTAAAAAGAAATGAATCAATTAGGGAAGAAAAGAATGCATACTTTTACACCTCCTCAGCAACGACGCCAAAAAGTGATGAGCCTTGGTATTGCAACAAGAATGTAGCAACTCCCAAATCTATCGAATTTAATTATCAACCCAGGGTTCGTACAAACTTAAGAGGTATCGACACTATATGCGTGGCATACAATGTGTCCTTCCTTTGTTGTCATGATGTAATGGAGTGCATGCATTGAAGTCAAATCCTAAACTAATTGCAGAAAATGAAATGTTCGAAATGGAACTTTAACCTATTGCAAGAAAGAAAGTACAAGGAAAGAGACTGAAATCAAATGCTAAAACAGACCATTTTCTAACTAACTGCTAAAAGGCTTTGCTTCAAAATAATGCTAAGTTAACATGTATGCAGTCCTACTGTCCTAAGCATGCAAATTCAAACCATCAAACCTTCTATTGTTGTGCATGTAAATGAATAAAATAAATCCGTTTTTCTTTTTGTCTTTTTTCATGTGAGAGCGTGAAAGCTAATCTCTTTTGGTGATGTGGGAGGTGTCTTGGAGATTATGGTGGATGGTTGGAAGGCTTTGGAGACCCTTAGGTGATCTTGTGTGGCTTTCTGGAAGTTTTCCCTCAATTTGGCCTCAAAACGGGGAGGGCACTACAAGAAAACCTACAGGATACAGCCGAGAGAAAAATGATGGATGATGAAGGTGATGGAAAGCTTAGGGAATGTGGTTGGTAGATGGAATGAGTCAAGGGAGTGCCTAGCACCACTTCAGAACTCAAAACCAAAGTTGGGAGATGGATGGATTTTCTCAAAAAGCTTGGAGAAGTTTTCTTGTGAAATGATGGAATTGGTGAGGGTTTAATAACCAAAAAAATCGAATCCAAATTGGATGGGACAATTTTTTTTATTAACTAGGATGTCTTAGGTCCCCATTCCAACTAGAATCACTCAAAAATACCTCTGTTAACCCATGAAAAAAAAACGTTAATAGTCGAAAATCTAGAAATTTGAGAACTAGTGAGCTAATAAATCTAAAAATTGCCTAACCAAATCAAGTGAAAATTCAATGTGGTAATTTTTGTTATGAAATAGAATGTTTTTGTGATCTAATGCAAGTGGAACCAACTCGATTGAATCTTGTTAGCATGCTCTAAAAAATAACATAAATTTATTGTTCTTTGCTAAAAAGGAGGTCCAACAATCTAGATTCGGGAATAAGAAAACTAATCCAAGTAGCTTAATGATTACTATGAACTTCCAAAACTTTTCCAAGGATTGAATAGTGCTTTTGATCGTGCAAAAGAACTTACATCAACCATTTAACTCAATCCAACAATAAGAAATCATTAATACTAAATGCAGAAATAGAAATAAATAAAAGCTAGAGATGCATGTGAATAAGAAGTGAAAAGAAGGAAATAAAATGATACAAAAGGGCTCTCAGGCTCCTAGGATGGCCAATCCCAAGGAAACTCAGAGACCTATGGAGGAGAACAAGATTTAGACGTTGAATATGACACCGATCTTCATTATTTTAATCAATACAATGACATCCTTGCAAGAAAATACAATGGAGCTGCAAAAATACGAGTTCTCTCCACAAGAACACTAATGAAAATCTATATCTAGAGGAAATTTCAACTTGGTACTTATACAAAATTATTAGGAATCATTCCCCATGAATGGAGGAAGCTTTCCCCACCAAAATCCCTTGATTAGTGGATTTGTTCCCTTGATTAGTGGAGCACATTCCTAGATTTTCTCAATCATTGGAGTTCCACAATATGTGCCATAATTACATAATATCTTGTTGATTTATTATTTATTATTGATCCTCACGTAGTAGGGAACAAGTCCCTAAATTATCTCCTCCTCCAAATCTTCATAATCTGCCCAATATTCTCATAATATTCCACAAAAATAAATAATATTAGGTACAAATATCCAATTATTCATAAACCTTCCTAATAAATATATTAAAGTTAAAAATAAATTATCTAATGTAGAAAGAGAGGTTTAATGTGATGAAGGATGGTCATAGGCCTTAATTTATGTTTTAATTCAGGGGCATGGACCTTAATTTATGTCTAATTTAGAGGCCCATCAACTTCATCAAATTGCTATCAAAACAAAGAGACAAGAACTCAAGAAGTTGACATTCTACCGGTGCCAAAACCTCTCCCTCTTGGAGAGGAAATCCCACATGTAATTATTCTTATATAGATTCCAATGACGAACACCATGACCTTGACACTTGACCCTCTCTGCCACTCCAAGACCAAGACACCATTCTTCTTAATTGTCACTGTAGATATCATCATTATTGCTGCACTATTGAGATCTTTATTGCTTCAATTTCATTGTTGCACTTTCACCAAAGTCTTCACCATACCACTGAGATCTTCTTGAGGTCTGCTTCTAGATTTATTGAGATCATGACTTGTCTTAACATAGCTCCGCCTTCACCGAATTCATTGTTGCACTCTTACATAACATGTCTTCACCAATGCACTGAATTCTGCACCTTATCTTCACTAGGATTATAACCGAGAACTTCATCTACATTAGGATATTGATTGATGTCATGATCATAGTGATGACTATGTATATACTTCACCAAGATCCTTATGAAGGCAGAAACCATTAATCTGACCCTGTGACTAGGTTGAGACAACAAAGAGATATGCAAGGGCTTCATTGTAGCTATCATCGAGGCTGCACCTTACCATGTTGCACCTATCCGAGATTATGTCCTGTACCATCTGAGATTTTGTCTTGTACCATCTGAGATTCTACTTGCACCTATCCGAGAATTTTAGAACCTTCTTTCAGATTTCTTCTTATCTTTTGCGGATTCCCCAGCTAGGTATATATAGTGGTTGTGTCTCTAGTTTGAGCCGACTTATCCAAGTGAACCAACATGTCATTCTTTAGTCATTAATATATATTTTTGCAGGCCGACATGATGTCTTTTTGTTTCTTTGTTTCCAAGCTTCGCCTTTGAAGGATGGTGCTTGTCTTGGAGGGCTTCTTGACACTAGATTAACTCATGTTTATTACATAGATGCTCAAGAGGAGCTATTCAATATGATTTTGACTCTTTGACTTTCCGAGATCTATAGAATGAACAAGAAACTCATTCATATAATTTATAAAAATAATAATTATTTTTCTTGACAAGTACAAAGATCAAAATTACATTGACAAATACCGAACCTACTTACCCTTTCTATTCAACACAGGAAAAATCATTACACCTCACCTCCATCATCCGTAAATGAAGATAAAAATCATCGAGATGGTCTTCTACCTTCATCTTCTTATCCAGATCATACTTTGAAAGAAATTTTCCAGATGTCTTGGCATCCTATGCAAGTTATCTAGAAGAGAAAGAGGCCCTTGGGTCATCCAACCCAAGTCCTGGTCTGTCGTGTTCTTGTCTTCGTGTTCTTCCTCCTTATCAGAATTTGAGGAATCTTCATTGTCTAACCTGTCAAGGAGGCCATAAGAAAGAACACCAATATCATCTTTGTATCCTTTATTAAGAGGTGGAAATTGCTTTTGATGTTCAATATCCTCTTCAGAATCTTCCAACCCTTCCAGGGTAACAAAGACCAAATCTTCCACTATAGAAACCAATATACCAGTATCGATTTTCTCTATTTACTTTGAAAAATGTGATATTGTGCTATGGGAATTAATCTGATTGACTCTGCGAACTGATGGGTTATAGGTCGAATTGCCTGAATATGCTCCTAAGTAACTTCGCAAGTGGGTTCAGGACTCAACTGAGAAGATCCTCCTACTTCAGGAATCAGAGTAGTGCTAAAAATGTTGTTATCTTGATAGGAAGAAGAATGATTTAGGTGTGTGGAGTGATCAATCATAAAAAATGGCGACCCTCCTTCTAGCACTAGAATGATAATGGTGTTGGATACCAACAACATATAGGGGATCTCCCTAATATAATGTCCCAACTAGACTTCACATCATTTGGTGTAAGATTCCAATTTGTAATGCGGTGCGATTGTTGTTTACTTAAAGATATTCCTTGGCTTTAGCTGTTATCACAAGAGAGAAGCGCAATCATCCTTTTACATGAGCAAGCTAGTATGCCTTATGTATGTTTGATTGTCGATGTATCCAGGTTCTTCTACTGTTCAGGGGGGAGAATTTAAGTGAGCCTCTCAAGAGATAAGTAATAGTACTACCCCAATATAGACACACATAAAATAGAAGAAAGGTTCGTCTAACATCAAATGAAATAGTTCACAAATATGTGACGCTCATTATGAGCATAAAAAAACATTTCCTACAAGGAGCACTGAAGTAACTGAAATATTTCAATAAATTCAGTACTAAATTAAAGCAAACATGAAACATAAACATTCAAAGAATAGCCTTAGAAATATTTGCAATCCATATGTGAAAATGTGTTGGCCTTGGAAGGCTTCAATATTAAGAAAAATTCCCAAGATACATAAATGCAATGAACACCACTAGCTTCAATAGTGGAGTGTTAGAACCACTACTTTCTCCCCAAAAGTACTGACTTTTACTCTCTAATGTCTTATGGGAGAAGCCAATGTTAAAAGTACCTTACATGAGAAATGAGGATCTATTTATAACTTGAGTAATGGCCTTTCACATCCTCGTTACTCTTGACTTTCTAACTTCTAGTGACCATACAACCTTTGGAATTCCAAATGACTTTTGGAATTACATACAACTTTTGATATTACATGTCTTTTGGAGTTCCATGAATCTTTAGTTCATACATGACTCTTGGGCTTCCACTCATTTGTCTTTTACAATGATTACTATAATACATCATGACTTCCACATCATCATATTATGAGGCTTGACATGTCACTTTATTTGATGACTGGGACTAATAGTGACCAATAAAATGGTGCTTCTCTAGTGGTGACATGGATGCCACTATATTTTCTCTTCGTTCATCCTCTGATCATGACACTTTCACCCTCCAAAGGATCTTCGATCTTGGACTCTTTGGGGTGCTTCGATCATCAAGTTTCAGGTGTGTTCTTGGTTCTTTTATGCTTCCTTTATTTATCTTCTTTGCCTGATATTCCTCATGTATGCTTGCCATGAGGTCCGTGGAACACGTGTTTCTGCAATCACTAATGATAAGCAACTATTAGCCTAAAAGCCTCCTATTACCATGCTTTATGTATATTTTCATGTTTATGCCTTTTTGGTGTGCTCAAAAGGGTCAAAGGTGCTTCAGGGTGCATGGGCGCACTTTGAAATGCCAAAGGTCTTAATAGGAGGAGCTTCGAGGCTTCGACATGCACTTATGTGCTCAAGAGAAGAAAACAATCAAAGTAGGGTGCATGTCACAATTACGAAAGACAAAGGGGAATTATTCAAGATTCCTAAGTGCGTTGTGTGCTCAAGGGAAAGAGGGAGTGTGCAAGGCACACTCCCAAAGTCTAAAAGTTGAGGGTTCGTGCCTTTGGGGTGTGCTAATGTGCTCAAGAGGCCTCAAGAAGGGTGCAAGGCGCATTCTTGAAGATTGAAGGGTGGGGCTTTGTGCCTTCGCAATGCACCTATCACTCAAGAAGTTTGAGAGGGTGCATGGCACATTGGGGAAAGCTGAAGGATTGAGCTTCGAGTCTTCAAGGTGTGCGAGTGTGCTCAAGGAGAGCGCACTTATTTGTGTCGAAGGGGTGCAGTGAAGGAAGACTTAGTCATTTTGGAGGGTGCAGTTCATAACAAGGAAGGTGATTTGTGCTTTGGGAGTGCGCCCAAATCTCAAGGAGGGCGCAAGGTGCACTTCCAAACAATGAAGGGTCTCCCATCAAGGCTTCAAAGTGCACTTGTGCACTCTTGGCCTTAATGGACTCTCTTTGGAACCGAAATTTGTCTTAAGTCTAGGTGATAAGGCAAGGGGCGAATAGGATGAGTTTAGATATCGAACCAAGCATGATGCACACTAAATCATTGAGAAAACTTTGACAAACTTGATCAATAATGAATATATATTAAAACACCATTTTTTACACGTTCCCCAAGTACTACTAGTGAAGTGTGTGCGACTACGAGCAAAAAGTGTTGTTTGATAACACAAATATGTTGTGACCATGAAATGCACCCAGAGATATTCTAATCAATGCGAAGACACTTAAGAAAATTCAAGAAAACTTATAATATATAAAGAAACATGAATCAACACATGACGAATGAGGCGACACTTGATACGACGATGAAGTAGGCTCCAAAATTCAATTGTAGTGAAATTTTTGGAGGGTGTTGTAGCAACGACAACACCATTAAAGAATTCCCTCTTATTAATGATCATTAAATTTGTTTAATATTGAATGGTTGGTGTGAACTTGCCTCTAATTTATTGGAAATCCAAAATTGAGACATCATGCTTCTTGAGAATTTTGCATGTAAATGTGAACTAACTTTTTTAATGAAGATTTTGTTTACCATGGGTTTTTTAAATTATGGGTATGAATAGTTATATGATGATTTTCTATCACATGTATCATTTGAAATTTAATTTTTTAACATAAATTTTATGAGATTTTGTTAGTATTTTGAGTTTAAGCTTCTATATCATTTATGTTGATAAAATTAAGAGTGATATCATCAATGTCATTATTAGTATGAAATTGGATGAACTAAGAATATGATTCTAAAATATATCATAAAATTGATGAAAATTAAAATGAAAATAACCATCACCATTGGTGAAAAGAAAGCACTTTGTCTAAGTTGAATGATGGAATCCATTAATATTTCTTGAACCGTATAGTCAATCTCACTCTTCTATGTATATGGATACCTCTAGGAACTGATGTTTGGTGGTACACTTCTAGGTTGCAAATGAATAACATGGCCATGATCTTGAGTAGGTGGAAGACCCTTAGACATATCTCCAAATACCTTGCCATGATTGTTTATAACTTTTTGGAGATCCAATGGAGTAGGGTATATGGATGCTTGAAGATCTAATGAACAAAATTATGTAATTACACCATATTGTCACTCTGGAGGGTTTCCCTTGGATAGGTCTAAGCTCACTTTCCTTTCCTTCTAATTAAAATCTCATGAAAAATTCTTGAAAATTAATGGCATTTATTCTTAATGATTTCAACAATTGGGCCTTTAATAAAGCATCAACACCACCCATTTGGATTACAATCATGGGACTATCCAATAAATACTCTCCCATATTCAACTTAACACTATAGCACTGACCTACATAATTCATGGTAACTCCATCTACAATCATTAATTGAAGTTCTAGTACTAGATATACAAATAAGTTTAAAAAATTAATTTCAATTTGTAATTGAAGTTATCGGTACTACCTGTATCAATCAACATTGTTACAACTTTAATGATATATCCTTCAATATTGAGGATTTGTAGAGTATTGATGCCAACCAATGGATGACAAGATATTATTGGAGTGGTTTGTTTTAGATCTCGATTATGTAATAGTTTTAATTCTTGATCTTCCTCAACTTCATATTCCATGTAGAATATTTTTATCTCGCTATATTTATGCCCCTTAATACACTTGTTGTCACAATTCAAAATAATCCCTTTGCTCTTTTTTCATCCATTTGTTGAGGTGTCAACTTTGTTGGTTTTGGAGATGGAGCATGATGTTCTATAAAATCATTAATGACCAATTTTTCAATATCCATCTTTTTACTTTCAACTTTCCTTGTTAAGCTAAAAGCATGGTCTAGGGATTTAGGTTTAAATAGACACACCTCATGTTGGACGTTTCCCTTTAAAGCTCCCATAAAGAGGACTAAAAATTTATCCCCTAAAATATTCTTTATTTTGAGACTCAACTTTTGGAATTTTTTATGTGCTCTATAATTGGACCTTTTTGACAAAGATTTACCAATTGATTAAATAATGTACCGCTCTTAAATCCCCACAATGTGCTCTCAATTCCTCCATTAAAATGGACCAAAATACAATATAATCCATTTTCCTTTCACAATCCATTGATACCATAAAATTGATCTTGTTCTAAAAAAATGGATGCAATGTTTAGATTTTGTAATGTAGTCACTTGGTGTATATCAAAGTATTGCTCCAACTGGAATATCCATGTTACAAAATCATTACCATAAAACTTCCTCATATTGATCTTTGAAATAAAGTAGTTCCTTTAATATTGACTTGAAGCTTTGATGATTATGGTTTTGTGATTCAATAATTGTGCTCTCCAATTGTGATAAAATAGTCCCCATATGTGATTGAGTTTCAACATAGTTGATCTTCTTATTTTCATGATTTTCTTGGATCTCCATAATCATTTTAGGAAGCCTCTCCAAGAGAATTTTCTCCATAATCATGAAAATAAGAAGATCAACTATAGTTGATCTTCTTATTTTCATGATTTTCTTGGATCTCCATAATCATTTTAGGAAGCCTCTCCAAGAGAATTTTCTCCATGGAGTTCATATTTTATTCCATATATTTTACTAATCCTTGCAATTACGACAACTCCAACAATAATTTTCACTATCCCTGTGCCAATTGACTTTCCAACTTGGATACTTGGTAATGGACATCTTCTATCTTTTCATGAGTCATCAATGAGGTTTTTGGAGGCTTAAATGGTGAAATAAATTTTGAAACACCCTTTGGAGCCACATGTAAATAATATTTCTCTTATTTTTCCTTTTTATCACAAATTTTGAATCACTAAAAATAATTATTTTAATTAAAACTTATGCCAATAGTAAGTTGCATACCTTTCAAAACTCTATTTTGTAAAATTTCTAGATGGCCAATCTTTGTCCTAATATATCTCTAAAATTTGATATATTTCGAATCTAAACTTCAGCCTGGAACACTCTTACATGTCTCATCTGTAATTTTATAGATTTGTCTAAAATTTGACGTTCCAACTAAAAACTATGGTAACTTTCCTAAGACTTCTTGATCATTGACCTCTTAATATGAGTAAACTTATATAGTGTGCCATGTTTTCAAATTTTAAAATATGATTATGAATTTTTTTACTTGACATACTTCAAATTTCCCCTCATATCTCTAAAAATTTCACAACCTAAAGTGTCCAAGGAAAAAGATATAGCGAAAATGCCATGATTAGTCATTTGAAACTATTTTCAGAACTATTTACAAATTCTAGCATCCACGAGGTATATATTTACAAAAAATTATTGAACCAGAATATAAATTTTATCCTAGACGCACTTTGAAATGTTTTCTCAATATTCTCAAAATTTCACAAAATAAATAAAGAAAATAAAAAAGTTATAGCAAAAATTCCAAGATCACTCATTTAAAATTGATTTAAAGACCATTCACAAACAATAACTTTCACATGGTATATCTATGAAAGTGTAGTGAGCCAAAGTTTAAATTTTTGACTAGATGTACCTTGAGATGTCTTTTCAATCTACTCAAATTTTCATGGTCTAAATCTTCCCCGAAAACAATTATAATGAAAATGCTAAGATAACTCATCTGGAATAAGAAAACCCTAAGATCATAGCTCTAATACCAAATGTTATGAAACTTGAGCCTTAAAAATGATAAGAAACTAATTTCACAATAAAATTCTATGGGGGAACCTCCTTTTACAATGAATATAATGTATAAAATGAGATTTGATAATCCTAAGACTATGTCCCTTTAGTATATATGGAGAGGATAATGTCAATTATGATGAAATATTTCACGTGAGGAGGTAACTCCTCAAATGAAATTGTGTTTATTCATTAAGATTTCTCATGGTTATATACCTAAGGGAGTGACCCTTGGGCTTCACCTGCCAATGGCTCTTTATTTTCCATTATTTGCTATTTACATTATTTACCAGTGTTCACCCAATCCCAATGATTAGGTGTCAACATTCCCCCCCTTAATAGGAAGGAATGTTGGTGAGTCCGAGCATCATTCTAAAGCATTCAAATTTTTCTCTCCCAAGCGCTTTGGTGAAGATGTTTGTAATCTTCTCATTAGTGGAACAATGGCGTAGATGGCTTGTATTAGCCTCAACATGATGTCGAATCAGATGGTATTTTGTATTGATGTGCTTTGTTTGATCGTGAAACTTTGGGTTCTTGGCCAACTTTATTGCAAAGGTGTTTTCAATCATGAGTGGAGTTGAATGTACCTATTTTACCTGCAAATCTTCCAGAATTTTCCTAAGCCACACAATTTCTTTTGTTGCCTCAGCTGCTGCTACCACATATTTTGCCTCTGTTGTAGAATGTGCTCGAATTGATTGTTTGTGTGATCTCCAGGAGACAACTCCTGATCCAAGACTCACAGCATAACCTGAAGAAGATACCCCACTTTCTTTGTCTCCATCAAAGTTTGAATTAGAGTATCCAATCAAGCTGAAGTCGCCCACCTGTGTATACTTGAGTTCAAATTCTTGGGTTCCCTTCAAGTACTTTAGAGCTCTTTTTGCAGCAAACCAATGTCCTTCACAAGGCTTTTGCATAAACATGGAGAGGATTTCAAAAACAAATGAAATGTCTAGTCTAGTAATAGTCAGGTAGTTGAGACTTCCTACACGTTGTCTATACTTTGTTACATCTTCAAATTCTTTTCCTTCAATGGATGTGAGCTTTAAGTTTTGTTCCATTGGAGTAGTCAGAGGATTGCACTTAGCCATGCCAAACCTATTCAACACATCTCTAATGTACTTCTTTTGAGAGAGGAATATAGATTTCGGATGTTGAGCTACTTCAATACCAAGATAGTAGCGAGCATAGCCCAAGTCAGTCATTTCAAAACCTTTCCTCAACTATTTCTTTATAGATGTAATGTAGCTCTCATTATTCCCTGTCATCAAAAGATCATCTACATATACCACAAGATATACAACTATTTTTCCAACTTTCTTGATAAATAAAGTTGCATCATCAAGATCATAATGTTTGAATTTGAGTTTCAGAAGATGCTCAATTAACTTTTCATACCAGGCTCGTGGTGCTTGCTTGAGGCCATGCCATACAAGGATTTCACAAGTTTGCATACTTTATGTTCATGTCCCTTCACAACAAATCCTTCAGGCTGGGACATAAAAACATTCTATTTCGGATCTCCATTCAAGAAAGTAAATTTTACATCCATTTGATAGACTTTCCAACCGTTCTGGGCTGCTAGGGCAAAGAATGTCCGGATGGTAGCCCATTTTGTTGTAGGGGAACAAGTCTCCTCATAATTGACCCTTTCCTTCTGTGCAAAAACTTTTTCCACAAGCCTCTTTGTGCTTGTCAAGTGAGCCATCAACTTTATACTTGTTCTTGTAGACCCACTTGTAGTCAATTGGTTTGGTTCCCAATGGAAAATCAACCAGCTTCCAAGTGCCATTCTTTATCAAGGCATCATACACCTTTTGCGTCGCTTCTTTCCATTCATCATGAGAAGCATCTTCTTTGAAGGAAGTTGGTTCAAAATTTGTAGACAAATTCAATTCACAATCGTAAGAAACATCCATATCAACAAGTGAATCAAAATCATCTACATCACCTCCATTTTGCCTGGTTGAATTTCTTGTTCATGTCTTTTCCAACCTCATCAAGATGAACACTTTCAAGTGTCTTTGTCAGCTACTTTGGGGGACCTTTCTGAGATGGTCTAGGCTCCTCAGTTGATTGAGTTGGGACTAAATCATGATTGAGTCTCCCAATTCTATCAATCACATCACTCAAAGTATCATTAGTGGTCAAAGTTTCATGTGGGGAAGAGAGTGCTTCAGAAGAAGATTCCACAGATTGATCCAGTTTAGGAATCCCCCCTTCAAGATGTGGAATTTGATTATCAAATTATTGAAATGATTTTGCATGTCTGAATCTATCCAAGCGATCAAGTCATCGCTCAACAACATTGTCAGCTTTGGAAGATTCAAGAAAGATTACATCTCTTGATATAACACTTCTTTTATTAACTTCATCATAGAGACAATATGCTTTGGAGGTGTTTGAATACCCAAATAAGATACACTTACGACTCCTTGCACCAAGTTTGTTTCTATGTACCTTTGATATCAAGGCGTAATAGGTGGAACCAAAGACCCTGAGATGCTTTACCAAAGGAATGTGGCCATACCACATTTCATAAGGAGTCTTGTTTCTAATAGCATTAGATGGACATCTATTCTTTACATATACAACACATAGAACTGCATCATCCCAAAACATCAATTTTACATTCTTGAAAAACATCATGGAAGGTACCATATTTAAGATTGTCATATTCATTCTTTCAGCTACTTTGTTCTGTTGGGGATTATAAGGCACAATTGTTTGATGTTTGATCCCATGCTGGCAAAGATAGTTTTCAAATTCATTTAAAGTGCATTATTTTCCATTATCAGTGCAAATAGAGCCAATATGAGATTGTGCATCATTTTCAATCCATGTATGAAATTTCTTGAATGTTTGAAAAGCATCAGATTTGTTCTTCAATAAATAAACCTAACACAACCGGGTGTATTCATCAATAAATTTCATCATATATTTATTTTCATTTCTAGAAGGAACATGCATTGGACCGCATAAATCTAAATTAACGAGTTCAAGTTTTCTATGTGCTTTGGAATGTGAATCATGAAAAGGTTGTTTGCTATGCTTTCCTAAAATGAAAGCATCACATTGTTTAAGTTTCCTAGGAATTGTAGGCAAACCAGTAACACCATTTTTCTTCAACAAGCGAAGGTTGTCATAGTTCAAGTGTCCAAATCTCGCATGCCATAAAAGACTTGATGGAAACATACCTTCATCATAATGAGAGTTGTATGAGAAATTGTGTGCACAAGTAGAGGTACCTTGCATCTTGAGAAGCCTTTCTTCTTCTATCCCTGTCATGAAAAATGAGTGATATGATGCTTTTCTCACCTCAACCTTGTCGTCAAACATATGAATGGAGTGTCCTTGCTGGCAGATGTGGACCAAGGACAACACGTTTCTCCTTAGTTGTGGGAGATATATAACATTATGCAAAAGAATGTCTGGAAGACCAGGCAATTTGAGCTTGATTGTGCCAATCCCTAATGGCTTGAGTTTTGATTTGTCTACAAAGTATACTACTCCAACATTGTCATAAATTCTTCAAAAAAATCTCTTCTAAAAGTCATGTGGCAAATTGCTCCTAAATCAAGCAACCAATCACTTTTCCAAGAAGTAAGTGAAGCATTAAACAAGTCTTCATTTACTCCAATATTACACTTTGTCACAACATAGTGAGTAGATTCAGGTGCTTTACCTTTCTCTTCATCCTTGGCTTTACCTTTGGGTTGATTTCTTTCTTGCTCAATTCTGTCCCAAGGAAACTTGCATATGGATGCATCATGTGATCCATCTCTATTGCAACGTATGCAATGAAGATCAGACTTCTCTCCTTGAGAGTGTCTACCCCCCTTGCCTCTGAAATCTTTTCTTCCTCTTCCTCTTCGACCACCTATCCCTCTGGAAGAATATTCAACATGATTCTTCTCTCTATGTTCAAGACACACAACTTCTTCAGAAGACTGAGGAGTTGTCTTCTTCCCAAAATCTTCCTCTCTCTCAACAAATTTATTTACAAGGGAGTCAAAGGTAATTTCTTTGAGGTTTCCATTTGCTTGCAATGACTCAAGATAATTTGAATAAGTGGGATAAAATGCCTTGATAAAAGCTATCAGAGGAATGTCTAGTTCAACATTAGTGACTTTGATATCATGCATAATAGATTTTACATATGATGCAAGAGCAAGAGGATCATCATTTTGTAATTCAAGGCTGAACAATTTAATCATCGATTGGACAACTTCAAGTGCAGAGTGTGAGTCATAGAGTTCCTTCAATTTTTGTAAGGCTTAAAAAGAATTTGAAAATGGTGAAATATGATGACTCGCCTCTTTATTTACAAATGTTGAAATCAAGGCATAGGCCTTTTTATTCTTGTTTTCCCAAATGGTGAATTCCTTGTTTGAGGTAGGCTTTGCCATTTCATTGTCTCCTTCTCCTACACAAACTCCTTTTCACAACTCATTGAAAATGAGTGGGTGTTTGATCTTCCGAGACCACTCAGGATAGTTCTCCTTCCTGTTGAGAACCACTCCCACAATAGATATCAATGAGTGCATTTTAAATCTGTGTACTGTAAAAAAACACTTTCGCTGCCAATGCATAAAATTTGCACTCCTAGTGGTAAAAAAAAAAGTGGTGTAAAATTGTAAAAAAACATGAACATTGATATATAAGACAGAGGTAAATGACACTAGAAGGGGTACCAACGAAACAATCCAATGACTTTCATCCCCAACAAAACCTGCAACTGGATTGCCTACAATTTAGACCCATATTGCGCCTCATGGACCATCTCGGAATAAAAGGTCAACCCTTTGAAGAGTTAGTTGTGGAAGGCCTTCCTCAGTGGGTTGATCCTGACAGGTTAGTCTTGATTGAAAGTCCAATGCTTCCCACTCAATATGCTCCGGCCTAAAAGGCATTGCTGGCCAGTGTTAATGCAACTTGGGCTCTAAACTAGTGACAGAATAAAGAGGATCCACTTATCATAGATAACTATTAAGCAATATATGGACAAAGGTAGCGTGGTGCTATATATTAAAACATCATGGTCAGGCCAGCGTATTACACATCGTTACCAACATATTACACAATGTTTGGCAATTAACACCGAAAGGAGGAGTCGACAACGTATGCATATGGGAGCAGCATATGCACCATGGCCGCGAGGTATGCCTATAGAAGAGTTATGCCATATCAACAATGGCTAGGTATAGGTTGGCTGAGAGTAGAGAACGTGGTTGCAGAGCACGCTGGTGGAGGGAGAGTGTATGGAGGTCGAGGCGTGTATGGCACATTAAGGAAAACAAAGCGACCATTGGCACCAACAACGAGTAAGGAAAACAAAGCGAACGCTGACAAAACACGCGTGGAGTGTATGGGGCATTATGCCTGTAGGAAACGATTGGTATGGGTGGCAACATACCAGTCGAAGAAGCATCCAAAGAGCATCGTTCTAGAGAGAAGAGCATAGGAATGAAGAATAGGGCAGATTGTGGAAATGGAGAAGACTGCAGAAATGGCAGAATGGAATTACAAGGGTAGGAAAGCTAAAAATAGAATTGGCTCTAATACCATGTTAGGCTAAGAGGTAACTCCTCAAATGAAATTATGTTTATTCATTAAGATTGCTCATGCTTATATACATGAGGGAGTGACTCTTGGCTTCACCTCTCAGTAGCTCTTTATTTTCCATTATTTACTATTTGCATTACTTACAAGTGTTCACCCAATCCCAATGATTAGGTGTCAACAAAATAATACAATGAAAGATTCTACCAACAACAACAATTTCATAATAGAAATATAATGATTCAATATCTAAGGCTTAATTAGGGATTTTAGGGTTAACATGGAGGTTATAATTAGGACTTAATAGAATGTGTCAAAACAACAAAAGAAAATTGAAGTTATAAAGCATAATAGCATTGAACTATCAAAATAAAGTGATTTCAAAATGTCAAAAAATAATTATAAATGTTATTTGAAAATAAAATGATAATCTTAAACACCACATTTAGAAGTATAAAGACTATAAAATTTTAACCAACCTTTATGCCAAAGAACATGAAGTTAAATGCAAATTAAACATTATTAATAAGAAATAGAACATTGATTTCTATTTTTTAAGATTAAAAAAAAAAACACTTCATAGCTCCAAATTAGCATTGCCTACATATGATTCTCAATAATATTAATATTGTTTTGAGAATAACAATTTGGTCACTCCATATTCATTGTATTATTTCACGCACATTAATTATTTTGTAATGTTAAAGTTATATCTTCGTTTCATAAGTGTAATTATTTATTCTCCATTATTCCATACTTAATCATTTAAAAGTGTTCAAACCGACATATATTACAATGCCAAATAGAATATTACAAGTTTTACCAAGAAAGATATTACAAAAATGTTCATGGAAAAAAAATATAATATATATATATATATATATATAATATAATTATATATAGATTATATATATTACTTAAGGAGATGCAAGTATGTTTACTAGTGAATAGTTCATGAACCATGTATACATTCTTATGAATAACATCACTTCGTTAATTAATGCAAAATTTTGGTTGGATGAGCTTAACAAGAAGGCCGTGATAAAAAAGAAAACTTTGTCATTTGTACTTTAATATATAAGTTACAATAAAATTGAGCATTTCTAAGTTATCGAGATAGTAAAACAATAAACTAACCTACTAGAACTTTACTCCTCGAATATAACAAAGTTTCACATATAATTACTAATCACACCCTTCATCATCACTTCCACGCCAAAATGTAGAGTTGCATCCCTTAGGAGTTACAGCTTTATTTTTGAAGATAAAGAAGCAATACCAATGAGCATGGTTGTACCTCTATGACAAATCTATGAACATGGGACTTGGAGTGTTCAAGGATGCTATGATTGTATCCATCAACATCTAGAATTTACAAAGTTCAATCATGAGAATACTTATTTTTATTTATAGGAGGATGTCATTTACCAACTTACGTTTTTAAGGTTAAACCAAGAACAACTTGTTACACTATAATATATAAGTTAGTTAGTTGTTTAGTTAGTTAGTTAGTTTAGTGTCAGGCAGGAGGGGTTACCCACATGTTTTGAACCGATGGCATTAACATGAAGGAATGCTTTAATAGTACACCAAAACATTGTCTATTCAAAATCCCATGAATACATCTCCATAATTTATCGTTAGTCTTGAAAATTTGTGATTGCATCACTTCACCTTTTGTCAAAAAAAAGTCATTACTAGAAATAACACTTCAACATGTCAAATAACTTAGAACATACACAAGAATATGAAAGATTAAGGTGCTTTTTATTAAAATTAAAGTCAGTTTTATACTTTACACATGTTTATTCATAAGTTTGATCATTAAACTTTAGTAATTATTTACACAACACTATTATTAAAGTTAATCATTATGATATTTCTTTCACTACAACGTAATATACTAGCATTAGAAATAACATAAAGTTGGATCATTTAGTGATACTTATTACATTACAAAGGTTCACAAACATTTGCAAGTCACTCAAACAACAATTACAAAAGCTAACAAGTTAACTAAAACTAGTTAAAGGTTACATATAATTCTACCTCCATTGAGGAATATGGATACATGCTATGCATGTCTCCAATATTTTATATCCTTATTACATTATAGAGGTTCATAAATGTTCACAAGTTAATCAAATAGAAATTACCAACATTGAGATACTGACTAAAACTATATAAAGGTTATATGTGGTTTCACCTCCATTAAGGAATATGGACGTGTGCTATGTATGCCTCCGACATTTACTGTGCAACAAACAAATGATTATCTTCTACTATTCTAGAAAAAAACACTGGAATCAACAATGTACACTCCATTAAGTTATCAATGCCTTCATATTGAAAATATTTTCTAACCAAACAATCATCTATATTAAGCAATAAATTATTAAAAAACTATACTTTAAAAGGCTATCTTTTAAGCAAAGAAACAAAACAAGTATTCACAACTAGTTTCATTTTAACCCCACCACCACCCACTTTTACCTCTTTGGTTTTATAGATGGTTATAGTACTTGTTTCAGCGTTTTTTTATCTCCACTTTAAGTAAATTAACAACATTAACTCTATAATGCTAAACAATGTACCACAACTTCCCAATATTGGCTTTTACTCTTTTATATTATAAATGATAGTACTTGTTTCAACCTTTTTTATCTCCACTTTATGTAATTAACAACATGAACTCTATAATGCTAAACAATATACCACAACTTCCCAATATTGACTTTTACTCTTCTATATTATAAATGATAAACCAACCACAAATTATTTTGGAATCTTAAAAAATGCATTTTCTTATAACCAAGATTGAAAACGACAAAATTAAAAAACACAGAAAATATGATAATCTAAAAGTGAGGTGTACAATACTTAAATATTGAATTATTAAAAGTTCAAAGTTTGCAAAATAGAGCAGTAACACATATCAAAGATGCTGGCATTCAAAAAGCTTAATCGACATCAAAGAACTATGTATAGGATGGAGGCGAGATCTTTACTTCTGAATTGAGTTGTATTTACAAGAATTTTCTCCCTACTATGAAGAAGGTATTACAACAATAACTTCTCACTTGTACAACAAAATATTTCTTCTTACTTTTTGCCAACCACCAAAAAAATCAAGAAATCAAGGGATGGCTATATAAATTATTATTTTTAGCCAAAACATATAAGAAATTAAACTACAACTTGTAAATATAAATTTTGTAAATTACAAGAGTAAAAAAATAATGGGAAATATAAAAAAAAAAAAAAAAAAAAAAACAAACAAACAAACAAACAAACTAACTAACTAACTAACTAACTTGAACCCAAGAATATGATGCAATTGAGAATGCAGATGGTCAACATGAAATACACAATTTAAGACATAAAAGGCATGCATTGAAATAGGATGTGTAAATGTAACTAGATAATAATACATAAAAGTATTTTAAATTCATTTACACTCTTACTCTTACTTTTGGTATAAATAAAATATCAAAACTTCATCTTGCAGATTGGTAGTAAAATAATGAATTCTCATATATCTATTTTTAAGAATAAATATAAAAAATTTAATAATATAATAATTTTAAAGTTATAGCTTAGTCATGCTATTTTCTTATGGATAAATATTAACCAGATAATAATAATAATATAATTTTAAAGTTATACGTAGCCTACCCATGTATGAGATTTTCTTATTTTGCATCCTCTCTACCCAAGTGATTTGAATACTTAGTATACAATACCTTACCAAGATTTCCAAATTGGAACCTGTAATCTCCCGAACGTCTCCCGAACGTTTTTAACCGTGAAAAACAAAAATTTAACCGTGAAAAACAAAAATACAAATATATTCTAGATCTATAAATACAGCTGAATTTAGTGCACTGAATACACCAAAAAGTAACCACCTGGAAATCCCTGAAATTACATACTGGACTTTGAACAATATTGCGTATCTCAACTGAAATATATTTTCAACAATTTCATATTCATACGCACCGCCAACCGAAAACTGATCCAGAGTTCACTACGGCAGAAAATTATTACTCTCTCACAACTTAAAATGTAAGAGAAATATCCGACGCTAATTTTATCTCTGTGATCGGTACAAGTTATATTACTTCGATCAGAATATCCAGTTTTAAAATTGGTGGAAATTTAATGATAACCAGGCAAGGAACTGTAGGATGTTATGCAAAGTGGACAAGTGCAAGGAAATTCTATGCAAAGTGAGCTGATTCCATTAGAGCACATACGGATGTAAAATTTAACCATTGCTGCCTCTCTCTCGCGCTTCTCATTGAAGTTGGGAAGCATTAACAAGAGCGTATCGTATCAGAAGTACATGAATCATGCTTCACTGATGCCACTTCCATGCATACTTGTTGACATTTCTTTAGGCGAAGCTCTTGAACATCACATCACACAAAAACATTCTCAATTGTGAGGCTCACAACATGCACTTTGAATCCAATGACGCCTAAGCAAGATATGCTTTCCATCCTCCTGTTTCTAGCTTCTCTGCCTTCTTCAATACTGTTTCTTTCATGTCAACTTGGTATTGGCATACTCTGAAAATGCAAACACACATCAGATTGCTTAGTATGGTGCCTGGAAATTCAATCTTTAATGCACTAAACAAATCATATTAGAAAACCTACCTTTCTTGTATATTGGAATCGGTGGATCCCAATATCCGGATTGCCAACAGGCCAGCGTTTGTGGCATTTTGAATTGCAACAGTAGCCACAGGTACTCCTCTAGGCATCTGCAAGAATGGATCACTGGTTAGAACAGTGCCTTACTTAGCCGCTCCAAAAACAATTTCTGTATGCTAGTTTGCACTAACTTTATTGAAGCTGAACGACGAATTACTTTTCAGTCTGGGCTAAGGAAATATAAAAGATCAAAGCTAGTACCTACTCTAGAAACCAAAAAGCATAATGTCATACTCCATATGCTGAATATACAGAAAACTTGATCATTCAAATTATTAGTATACCATGTTGGCATGCCTTTTAGGTCAAACGCCAAACACCAAAGTCACTGGAATTTTTGTTAGCATGTGTTAATTTTTAGGGCTACACTGTTTTATGTTGTAGATAATTGCAATTTTAAACTTTTTCAACATTTTCACATTTCAGTCACCCCATAATATTATGTAGAGAGAACAATAACATTAATAATGCAGCAGAACAGTAAAGAATAGTAAAAGAAAACATGCACAATAGAGACATCAAGATTTTGGTTGGAGACCAAGGCAAAACCCCACAAGAGTGAAAACCCATAATCAAATATTTTTCTATTAGATATTCATCAAATGTTCAGCGGAAATACAAAGTACAAATATCATGAGACATAAGTCTCTCATCATCAATCACATTAGGCCGCCTAAGGCCAATCCCAGATCATGAGATGGCAGCTGACAAATCTGTCAAGGAGCTGCCTACATATCCTGAAACAAGTAGCATCTGTGTTTTGTCAAGAGTATCTGTCATCATGGACACTACATACATAGGAGCACAAGTGTATTAATGTCACAAAGATACTGCCATTCATTACTATACAAAGCATTGAAGTCATTCATCATGGTCACATTCTCATAGAGAAACTGTTGTCATAAGGATACTGCCATCGCTGTCATAAGAATACTGGACATGGTTGTGCATTACCTATCATAGAAGTTATTGCACACATTTTGTCATAGTCCCAAGAAAGTAGTTGTGCTAAATTTTTGGAAATCATTATGTCATTGTAAACCCATTATGCAAATTTGTAATGTAAATGATGCTAGTACAACTATATAATTATGTAACAACGTAAGCCTATGACTTTGGCAACAAATTTCATCCCAATAGATTTTTAAACCACACCGATTACCTATGTTTCTAAACACAACTAATCGGAAGAGTTTTTTCTCTCCAGCATAAACCCCAAAGCTAGGGTGAAATTTATTGTCGAAGTCTTAGGTAAATCATAGTGTTATTAGTCGAGTCCTTGTAAAAGTGATTTGAGAATAATTTAAGCTATTTGGTTAAATTATTTTATTACAGATCACTTGGTCTACTAGATCATATTGTATCGCAAAATTGAGAAATTATTTGAGTGTCTATAACAAATCGGTATTCCTCTTTTAGGGGTTGAAAATGTAAAAATCTTATGTAAAAAATATTTTAGTACATGGTCTTTCATATTTAGACACCATGGTTAAAATATTTGAAGGTAAAAAAATAATTAATCCCCTCATGACTCAATTAATTAATTTTTTCTAGTAAAAATAAAGTTAAATCATAATCCAGAAAATTAATTAATTTAGAGTCAAAATTAAAATGTTAGAGAAATTAATTTCTCCAAGTGGAAAAATTTGTGGGTCTAAAAATAGTTAAATGTTTGAGGGCCCCACTAAAGGTATATTGAAAATTTCAAGAAAATTTCGACCCTTGGACCTTGGTGGTTAAGTTAAAGTCAACATTTTGACGGAATTAATTCAAAATAATTATTTTTGAACTAATAAAAAATGGTTTTAATGAGAAATTCGAAAATTCCTCAAAAATAAATATTTTCAACAGCAAAGAATAAAAGTTAATCAAACATTTATCGACGGTCCAGATTATTTTGACGGGGACCAAGCCAACTCGCTGTTATTTTCCATTTGGAGGGATTTCTCTATAAATAGAAGGCATTTTGCTTCTATTGTTATCTGCATCTTTGGTCGGATGTAATTTTGTAAACGTTGGTGTGAAACCATTGTTTTGCTGGGAACTTTTGATTTTTATAATAAAAAGGTTTGGGATACAGTTCATGGCATCTTTGTCTCATTGATTTGTGGTATGTGTTGGGTATGTACTTTTATATATTGTACTTCAATATCATATGAATTGTTATTTCATTTGTAAATGATGGACATTCTATTGATAAGTTTTGGGTTTATCTTAAGTGATCTGATTCATTAGATGATCTAACGATTTTTCTTAAGAAATAAAAATAGGGTTTGTAGGTTCCCCAATCCTTGGGCTCCAAGTTCACAAATAGTAGCCACAAATTGACTTTGTTTGGACTTCAGAGATTTTATGTGATTTTCTTAGTTTGCTAAGACTGTTGTTAACATCTGTTTTTTGAAATACATCTAGCCATTGTCAAAATTTACAAAAAATTATTCCTCAAAAATCTTTCAAGCATTGTATATTTTGTAAATTAAATTTTTTCATTTTTGTATATAAATGTTTCTAATCTTTGTTTTGCAGCTGGGGTTTGAATTTTGTATATATTGAGATTTTGGGCACTCGTAAATTTATTTTTGTAGGTGAGATTCAAGAAGACTTGTTGGAATAGAGCTAGATCTAGACCCTTGAGGGTAAGATCTAGCCTCTAGAATTTTTTGCAGGGCTAGTATCAAGGAATTTGCAGTGAAACTGAAGATCTGAAGCAAATTCAAATTTTGGGCAAGGGTTTCAAATATTTTTAGGGCCTCTAGGCCCAACGTTGTCCTTTACCCTAGCCATCTAACCCTCCAGCACTCCTAGCCTAGCCGCTGGCCAAATTTGGCCTCTTCCTCCTTGTTGTGAGCCCTTGAAGCCCCAGCGTCAACCTTTCCAGGCCATTGGACCTTAACTGCATGCCTCTAGGGCCTCAGCTTTGCCATCAAGCCTAAAGCCCTCGGCCCTCCTTCTTTCCTTCCGTCCTCCTCGACCTATCCTTGTAGTCTATCCACAAGCCTTTTAAGGCCTTGACCTGCCCTTATGATCTCTGTCGAGGCCATAGCCAAGCCTTTGGCCCTTTGCTGCAGTCCCAAAAGGACTCTCACTTAGGCCGCAGCCTTTAAGGGCTTCTGGCATGCCTTTAAGGCCTCCCTTCCTTGAGTCACGGGCCTAATAGGCCTAGTAGCCCTTCCCTTAGGCCCTCTTTCTTGCCTCATCCACCCTCATTTCATCTTTGTGGTTAGCATTTGATTTCTATACTGAATATTTGTGTGTTTTGTAGAGGCAATAAGCAAAGTTTTGGTATTTGCAGGTGTTCCAGTCATTGGAAAATTTTGGGCAAGTTCAGCAAATGAACTTTAAGGCCTGAGGCCTAAGGGTTTGATCTCCTAATCGTGTTTCCTCACTGTTTTGCTTCAGCAAGTAAACTAATTTATAACAATGGTTAAAAAACACCTTAAATTGGCCTAAATCAATTCATAAATTGCTTGGCACATTAAGGACTTAATTGTGCAAATTGGGCATTTTTGTTTCGAGTTAAATTGTATGATTTTGGTGACTGCCATCTCTGTCATTGCTGCATACTAAGGTCTAATATAACAGCGATAATTACATCACAAGAGGGCTAAAGTATTTAAGATTTCATGTTGGCAAGCTTGGTTTGGCATTTGGAAATTGTTTGACACATTTTGCCACAAGTTAGCACATTGGTAGCACACTGCTCTCATAATTTGTGTACTATATTGTCTTAGAATTTACTTATTGCTTGTTGAATATCATAAGAACATATATGACTTAAGTTCTTTCACTTGCTCATGCTCTATCGCTCATAATTAAAGGCAATGCTTCCAATTTAGTGGCTAAATGATTTGACAATCATTGCTAAAAAGAGGACTAACACTTGTGGTTCATTGTAAGTTTCAAAAGTTTTCATAAACTCACTCTCTAAAAGCACTTTAAATTTCAAGTGGTATCTTGTTGAATGGTTTAAATTACATCAATTGTCCTTCTAAAGTTAAATTGCCTCTAATCTAATTGGTATTAAAGTGACGTGTTCTAATTATGCATTATTGATCTTAAGCATTTGAGAACTTAATTGGGTGTGATCTAATTGCAATATTTTGGCATCTAAATGTTCTTAATCTAATCAAGCATCTCGAGGATAATTAGTTGGAAGATTTTTAGTTGTCTCAAGTAATTGTCATTGGCATCTCATATTGAATTACTGACTAATTGTTTTGAGTTGAATTAGTGCTCTAATTGTCATTTATAGTTCATATTGGAAGTGGTTATTTTGAATTTTTGGCATATTGGCAATCGTCCTTTTAGAGCACACATCTTGTGATTATTGAATAATTATATCGTGGGCATTTGTTATCTCTTGTTGGCATTGTTAAACTTAACACTTGTCTTGTGGTTGAGATTACCTTTTCTAAGCATTCTTAAAGTACTTAATATCTCAACTCAAAGTAAATCATAACTAAGTACTTAAGGCAACATTCAAGTAATATCACATCAAGATCACTCATAATGTTGCATATCATTACAAGCTAGTCTTGCATCTAATAATTTACCTCCAAGCATAAGCTTGGTTGATAGACATTTAGGGCCACCCTTTCTCATCTAGCTTGAGGAGCCTAGCACTTCTTTAATGGTTAACATGGTGACCTTCCAGTCGTCAGAGCCACAGTCTCTGCAGCACCGGAGGCATCGAGTAGTTAGAACACAGAGGGAGGTGTCGTTAATCAAGCCTTCGCTTGCTTCCCTTTGGCTTCTATCTTACAACCTACTCTAGAGACTAGTTCCAAAATAGTTAAGAGGGGGGTTACATCTAGAATAGACATATAACTAAAAATAACCAAGATTCTTGCATTTCACCTAAGTCTTAAGATTTGCATAGCATATGGGATAGTCAAGCATTTAAGCGACAATTGTTCATCCGGTTACTTGGTCTTTAATTGATTTAAAAGCAAGTAGGTTGACTCCATAAGGCACTGGTCTCATTGATAATAAAATCTAATCCTTTGAACTTGCTAAAATCTATCAAGTGGCTAGGCCATTCAACTGTCTCCCAAACTTGTTAGTTACCACAAAGTCTTGCATTTCCATCTTACATAGGGACCACCCCCCATAGCTTATTGTTGGGAGACAGCTAGAACGGAATGGGCGAGGATCAAAGTGACAACCCCTATCCCGAGTTGTTGATGCATCATGCTTGTACAATCTAAGCGACAACATCTTTTGGTGCCTATCGGTCATTGGAGTGGCACTTGATGATTATATGAAGACTCCATGCCCAAAGATGTACCAAAGAACACTTGTACCATCAGATCACCAAAGTTTATAAACTCTACTTCTACTTCTCATCATTTTCTCTTATACCCAGATTCCACGCCCTATCGGGAATTGTAATAAGTGATGCTAGTAATGATAAGTTTTGAGTCTATAACAGGCCTAGGTAGCCTCGGACCTTGCCAACAAGTGAATATTACTCTGGGAGGCTTTATTCACTTGGTTAATTATCATCTCCCAACCAAGACTTAATAATTAATTGCATTTTTTCTTCCAAATTTACCCCAAAGCTGCAGTACGGCTTGATGGTGAGCCATAGTGTCTAAAGTCGATGTATATTACCATACTAGATCACAAAAAAAAATTCGTGGAATTTGGTTAGGTCTAGGTAGTCATTTTTAATTTTTTAGATTTCCCGTAGATAAAAAATCGCAATAAAAATTGTATATGTAATGTAATAAATGTTGTCTAGAGAAGTGTATGGAGTACGAATAATAAAAATTACACCTCTCACCCTCAACTTTTTACTATGACACACTTTGAAGGGTTAATAATGTGTTCTAGACCCTCAAAACCCACATTTCCTACGTTTAGTGGAAATTGTGGCATTTAATTAGACTAGAATTAAATAAAATAGAGAGAAATAAATTATTCTATGTGACAGAATGACGTGGAAATGACTTGGAAATTATCCCAAGTCAACGAGTTGAATCGATGGACATCTGGAGTATGACTGAGCACACTGCATCATAAATACACCATTATTTCATAAATTCGAATTTCCCGAAGATAATGCAACAATTGCACATATGGAAAACCAAATTAATTAAAGGAGCTCATGCACTGAATGAATATTCTATGGAATATTTGGACTGAAGATTATGTGGGGCCTTCCCTCACAGTTATCTCGAGTACTTCTACCTTAGCACTCCACTCTTGAGGATTACGAGTTTCACTTGGCCAGACTACGAGTTTTACATGGAGGAATCACGCAGTTCCTGGGGACCTACGTAGACCTACCTTGGGATCATCTATAGATGTGGCATCACTTAGTTCAAGTTTGCACTGGTTGATTGGAGTTATCATGGTACTTGGTGTTGATTTCTGGTAGCATCGGATGTGCTCTAAGTCTCAAAATTTGGAAGGAAGCTTAGACACAGGCATTCTCCAATACCCAGAAATTGTTTTGGGAAATTCCACCAGAAGATAGTTTTATTAAAATAATTAATTATTTTTAATGGGACCCTAAGTCTAAACTTAAGAAATTAAAATAATTAAAGGATATTAATCTAACTGTGGGTGAAACTTCTAAAAGAAGATGAGGATCAAGCCAAAATGATCTAAGCCATTGATTAGAAGTTAATTTGTGTCGTTAGTTGTCCAACAGAAAGATATAAGAAGAGGCTTGAGGTACAATTGGAGAACATATCGAGTAGAGTTTAGAAAATTGAATTTCTGAAGTAGAGCAGCAGTCGATGAGAAATTTGAAGTGAGCTTTTGTAATGAGGGGCAGAGATAGTTCTGGCTGGAGATTTCTCCTGATCCGGGAATACTCAACAGAGGAGGCAAAGAGATATCTAGGAGAGGCAACATAGAGCTAGAAGAGGCTGACGCAGGGCAACACAAAGGCAACGTAAGTTGACGCCAATGTGGAAAAAGTCGAAGTCGGGATTAAATCGGCAAGGGTCCAAAAGTTGAAAAAGTCGTTAAAGTCGGGAGTTTTTCGAAAAAGTTGGCAAAATTAAACAGCCAGCCAAAAAAATAAAAATATTGGGATTTAATAGGCCAGCCAAAAAAATCAAAAAATCGGGATTTAATCGAGATTTATTCCCGACTTTTTCCACACTGGTTGACGCAGAGCCTTGAGGAGGTCCGAAAATTTGCTAACAGAATCAATTTTAGAGGCCAGAAGCCGAAGTGTGAGACCAAGAGGTGAAAATCCAAGTTCTTGGGCAGCAAATCGATCAACAGAAGGGGTGACGCAGTCCCTAGAGGTTGTGGTGCTAGGCTGATGCAATCAGTGCGCAGAGGCAACCAGGGGTTGTTCATTCAGTGGTTGCATCAATCATATCTCCAATGATAGTGTGAGGTAATCTTACTTATCTCTTTGTCAGTGATATTATCTGTATTGGAGAGCTAGGAAGGCATCCAAAGATTGTATTTAGAAATTACAACTGCATAATAATAAAACCCTCAAAGTTGTTGTACCAGCTGTACCAGTTTTCCCACACTGGGTTTTTTCGAGGACATTTGTCTAAAAATAACTGTGTAGATGTGTTGTATTTCTTTCTTGTTTAGTTTCTTGTTTCCGCATTTTATTTAAATAGTGAAGGTTGCAGTGTATTAGTTTTGGTGTTTACTGTAGGAAACAGTGAATAATTTTATTCAGTAATTAACAAATAGAAGAAACATGATCAGTTGTTGTAGTAGAAATTTGGACATCCAAATTTTACATGATATCAGAGCTACAGGTGAAACAAGAGAACAGTGTCGAAAGATCCCAACGCTGAAGGAGAAAGGGAGTTTGAAATTTCTGCAGAGGCAGCAATTCGAATCCCTAGAGGGTTTGCGCAGTTCAGGCCAGGTGGGTTAGATTTTCATGGTAAATCTCTCTCTGAGTTAATAGAGAGGTAGGATTCCATATTGAAATCTGTCAACGATAGAGGGAGCAGCACAACAATAGCTTCAGCAAAGAGGGTTTCCTAGTGTGACGCAGTTTTCTGCAGGCAGTTGCTGGACAGAAAGACGTCAGAAGGAAGAAGAGACACTTGAGGGAATTTCTTCCTCAAAGAAATCTTAGCCAGAGAATTCAAATTCTCATTTACTGAGCAACAGCAGGAGAGAGGAGGTCATTCGACTTTTTTTTTCGAGTGGCAGAGACGACAACCAATGGATTGAGAGATCAGGATCGGTTGGATGATTCATCCAACTATGTGATATGAAAGGCAAGGATGTCGTGCCTTCTGGATGAGAATTTTCTCAAGATCTATATCGACAGCATTGTCGTTGAGCCCGTGGATCCAGTTCGACTCAAGAAGTACAAGGAAGAAATGGTGAAGACCAAGAGAATGATCCTCGACGAAGTGAAAGATCATATAGTCTGTCACATCGTGAGAAGAGACACTGCCAAGGAGATGTGGGATGCTTTGTTGATGCTATATTAGCGATCTTCCGAGCAGCGGAAGATGTACTTGGAGCAGAAGATGAGATCTATGTAGATGCAGAAGGGGGAACACATTGATCTGTTCCTTATTAAGCTTCAGGACACCCGAGATGAGCTGGCAGTTGTGGGGTCAACACTTCAAGGTTCTGAGATGGTAAGACTGGTCCTAAATTCAATATCTGAGAAGTGGCAAGTTTTTGTCCAGAGCATCTTGGGCAGGGGGACTTTGCTAGACTGGGATGGAATGTGGGCAGCTCTTAAGCAAGATGAGCTGAGGAGAGACTTGGTCAAGTGTAAACTTGATGGAAGCAATAGTAGTAGGTAGAAACCCAAGGAGGAGGAAGAGAATGCAGCCCTCGCATCCAAGGGGCAGCAGGAACAAGTGAAGAAGAAGAAAGATGTTTCGAAGATCAAATGCTTTAGGTGTGGTGAATTCAGTCACTACGGAATGCAATGTCCTCTTAAGAAGAAGGACAAAGATGAGAAGCATGATCCGTAGGTTACAATCGCGAAGATCGAGGAGGAGTTCACCATGACAACCTAGGCATCTCCAAGAGGGAGGTGGGGGGATTTAGAGTTGTAGTTTGAAAGGACTGCAGTTGGGCAGGATCCTTGAGGAGTCCACCTCTCGGATCAATTCCTTGCTACGAGAGCCCAGATTAGAAGTAGCAGGATGGACCAGTGTCAGTGTAGAGGAGTGCCAGAGTGACAATTGTAATAGCTAGGAGCACCAGAGACTGAGCAGCGCAAAGCTAGAGTTGACAGCAGTGCAGTTGGCACAGAGCAGAGTCAACAATAACACAGAGGCTTCAGAGGGTCAGCGTAGAGACTAGCAGCAGTTAGACTCCAGCAACGAGATGCATCATATTGAACACTTGTTTAGTAATTTGGGATGCTTTTCCATTGTTGATACAGTAGCAGCAACAATTGGAGAAGATTGCAGTGCAGATGCAATATTGGTAGTGGCAATGCCAGTAGCAGCAATTGGAAAAGATTGCAGTGCAGATGCAATATTGGCAGTGGCAGTGCCAGCAGCAGCACGCATGCAGAATTGAGAGGGAGTTGCAGTAAAAATGCAATGTTGACAGTGGCAGGGTCAGCAGCAGTGCAGATGTAGCATTTCCACAGTAGTTGGTGGACAAGATGTCAAACATCAGCAATGCAGAAGGAGATGTTACAGAACAGAGTGATGCTTCAGCAGGGTGCATTGTTAGAGCACATTCCTCGCTAACAGGGAGTGTTGATTTTTGGTAACATCAGATGTGCTCCAAGTCTCAAAATTTGTAGGAAGGCTTAGACACATGCATTCTCCAATACCCAGAAATCGTTTTGGTAAATTCCACCCGGAGACAGTTTTATTAAAATAATTAATTATTTTTAATGAGATCCTAAGTCTAAACTTGGGAAATTAAAATAATTAAAGGGTATTAATCTAATTATGGGTGAAACTTCTATAAGACAACGAGAATCAAGCCAAAATGATCTAAGCCATTGATTAGAAGTTAATTTGGGTCGTCGATTGTCCAACAGAAAGATATAAGAGGCTTGAGATGAGTATTTATTTCTTGTTCAGTTTATTGTTTCTGCATTTTATTTAAATGGTGAAGGTTGCAATGTATTAGTTTTGGTGTTTACTATAGGAAACAATAAATAATTTGTTCAGTAATTAACAAATATAAAAAACGCAATCAGTGGTTGCAATAGAAATTTGGGCATCCAAATTTTCACACTTGGATTCACTCATGGATGAGTTTACTATGCCATGTGTGGAATTCGATTTCCCTTGAGATGCACATATGGAATTCAATTTTTTTGTGGTGTCTCTATCTTCTCCACATCGAACTTGACTTATATTTCCTTGGGAATTGCTACAAGTTCAATTCTCACATACATTCTTCCTTGGTATTTGCTCCCAACTCTTTATATAATGAATTCATGGGCTCTCATATTGTAACATGTTATGAGTTATTGGGCTTGAGGAAACTCTGCCATTTTGTATTTGCATACTTTTCTTAATATAATCAAGACTTTGGGGGCTATTTGGATGGTGTTCTCTTGGCATTATGAGGTGATGTCCTTTCATGTTATTGCTATTGTGTTTAATTTCTTTTGCATATTGAATTGATATTAGTTTATACTTGTCATCTTACTTGGATTGATGTGTGCAAGTTATCTTGCACATATCATTGATTTAGAGTAGTATTCTAGGAATAAACTTGCCAATTCAATTTTGAGATGAATGTTTGGTTTATATTATTCTTTATATTGTTATAATCTTTTTGCAAACTAATACTTGTTCAAATGTGTAGGAAAGATATTTTGTATTGTGCAGAAATCCATTTGGAAGTGGGAGAAATATCAATTAGATCAACTCACTTCTAGAGTCAAAGCGATCCAGGACTCGGCCATTTTTTCACTCCAAGTCTTCCATCCAACGAAGAGCAAGAGGGAGTTTTCTGACTTTGTAACTACTTGATCATCTATTTAAATTTAAAATACTTCTTTAATTCTAGCTCTTTCACAGTTATATCTACTATTCAAAAGTCATTTCCAAGGCTAGGCAAGTATGGGGGTTCACTCCCATTACTTGAGCTAGTATTTTGTATATTAAATTGTAGTTTAGTTTTGGTTTCTTTTTCCTAATTTCACATTGACAATTGGTTTTGTTTTGCAGCCCATAGCCTTGAGCATTGGACAACAAGGAGCTTGAGGAGAAACATTGGGAAACTACTCACTCGTGTGTATGCAGGACCCCCTCACATTATTCAAGGATTGATTTCTAGGGAGGTAAATATTTGAGGGAGTTGTAAACTCATCTAGGTCGTGGGCCTTTTGAGCCTTGTAAATCTCTTTTGGAGAGGTTTTTCATCTTCAACCTTGTTGTTACATTTTTTTGGAGAGAATCTAGCTTTGTTAAATTCTATCTTTGTAAGGATCTCTCTCATATAGTGGGCAACCCTCTTAGAGACATTTTTACCCATTTCAACTTTGTAAGGATCTCTCTCATATAGTGGGCAACCCTCTTAGAGACATTTTTACCCATTTCAAGTGCTAATAAAAGATTAAAAAAAATTGTATGAAGGAGCTTGGGATTTTTCCCATGGCATCCCCCTTCTTCACTTAGAGGAGGGATTCTTGTGGGCGGACTAATTTTGCTTCTATTTTTTTAGTTTTCTCGCACTTAATTTCATTTTGTGCATGCTTAAAGTTAACGCATTTCACTCCACGTGAAATTTTTCCTAATCTTGTATTTAAATTCTCACATGCATAAGCTTCAAACTTGTAAACTTGAACAAATCTTATCTCATGTGTAAACACTTCATATTTTGAAAAGTTTTAATTGTCTCATAATTTCTTCAAGTACATGCTTCACTGCTTGGTCAAATTATGCTATATGTCATGGAAACTATTGGAGCATTATCATTTATTTGAAACAATTGTAGCTTAAAGCAATCTATTCCATTTTACTTAATTATTTTCCATTTAATGATGCAAACACATATGAGTTCACTCACATTCTAGTCTCTCAAGTTTTGCAACTATCTTATTTCTCTTTGAACCATTTGCATTTGCATTTGCATTATTTTAATTGGCAAATTAACACAATTTGCACTTCATCTAGGCATTTTATTATAGAAAAGCCTCAAGCCTCGCTAAAATTTTACCTCCAACATAAGTTGATTGAAGTAAACATCTTAGGAACCCTCTACTCCTATATGGAATCCTCACTGTGAGACCCAAATCTTTAGGTGAAGGTGAAGTCTGAAGATTGAAGAGTTCAATTGCAATCTTGTTGTAGAGGTAGTTGATGAAATTAACCAAGAGCAATTTTCATTACATTTACTTTACTTGTCTCTTGATGTTTTTGAGTTGTTATATTGCAAAGTTTATTTTCAAGAAACATTTCAAAACAAGTATTGTGATTTTTCAAAATTGGTAATAAG
The DNA here is from genome assembly GCA_000404065.3 of Pinus taeda. Taxonomy (NCBI): domain Eukaryota; kingdom Viridiplantae; phylum Streptophyta; class Pinopsida; order Pinales; family Pinaceae; genus Pinus; species Pinus taeda. Next base: position 205,025 of record APFE030281245.1, on the reverse strand, counting down.
TGTTTTCATTTCATGCTCAAGTATAATTCCATATTGACATCTTGATTTAGCTTTTAACATCTCCTATTTTACTTTTTTTTTAAGTAAATTTTCTAATTGTTGAGTTTTGGCAAGATATGTTTTGATTCATGAATTGATTTTATATCTTACAAATATCTTGTGCTAACATCATTTGTTTGCATTTTAGAGTTACTTTGCTTTCATTATTGGAAGCATTCCATCTTTACTTTGAGCAAATGAGTCTTTTATTTTGTTGAGAAAATTCTTTATAAGGCACTGGTTTTATGGTTTCCTCATGCCAATGATTTTCATTGCTATTGCTCATATCATATTTTGCTCATATAGCATTAAAAGTAATCCATTTTCACTATAACACTCTCCTAGAACCTCAATTCACTTTTAACTTAACTTTTCATTAGGAGCCATCCCTTCTAGCTAACCTAGGAGATAACTTAGACGGCAAGAGTCGAGAACAATGTGACAACCCCTTGTCTGAGTTCCCTGCCACCAACCACACCTTGTGAGGTTGAAAGCTCTTCTCACTAGCCTTTAGGTAGGTGTAGGCAGTAGGAGTAACAATGCCATTGTCGGGGACCACCTTGTTCTTAACACTTCAACAACAATTTCTAAATATTTTCATCTTTCATCGTTCTCCATCTTTTCATCACCTTATCCTTTGTCCTCTCACTAATATTTTCATCACCTTATCCTTTGTCCTCTCACTAATTAATATATCTTTTCTATCTCCACCTTTAACAACTAGACATTTCGGTTGGTTTCCTGTTTGGGTGGTGACTCCACTTGTTCATCCATTTACAAGAGCTTACCCTAGAAGAAATCCTAGTAGCTTGGTTAACCCTTCCCTTGATCTTGAAAGGCTCTAAGAGCTCGATTAAACAAATTACATTCTAGAAAGCATTTAATCTTTCTTGGACAGGAACCCTCCCTGATATCCATTTGCTCTTTCTTGATCCTTTAAATGAAGAATTCATGGATTATTACAGGCCTTGCAGATTTGCCAACGTTTAAGAGTATCCTCATGATCTCCTAGATGACTCCACTATGAACAAACTTCCAACTTTCCTGGGGAACAAACTTGCATATATAGAGATATGCTCATGCCACTACATACAATCATGTAAATGTCAGAATGAAGCTATTTGTCCTCTCATTAGAAGATGATGCATTAGACTAGTTTCATGACAAAGAAGATAATACTTTTGACTCTTTGTGAGCCTTCACTAATGCATTCAAAGATAAATCTGGGGATAAAAGAGAAGAAAAATACTTGGTCAAAAAGCTTAATACTATTAAGAAAAGGGAAAATGAAACAATTGAAGAATTCAATCAAAATTTAATGGTCTCCTAAAGAATATGACTCAAGATTACAAGCCTCCCACCAAGACAGTATTAGAGCAATATCTTGAAGCCTTTGGTGTTGACACTTAATATGAGATTAGATGTACCAAGCTTGCCAATTTAGTTGTTGCTCAAAATACAACTGAGTTAGAAAAGGGTAAGAAAGCGTGAGGTAAATCAGAAATCCCTGATTTTGAAAGAGGTCCAATCAAGTCTAAAGGAAAAGAAATTAAGGAAGAAGAGTGTGACTCAGTTAAAGAATTAACTCAAATAATTAAGGAAATGAGAATTGAACATGCTAGAATGATAAGTGATATGTAGTCTAGGCTAATTCAGATGGAAAGAAATCAAGTGCAGAACATGCAACCTAGAAATAACAATAATAACAGAGGAAACAATAATCCATGGCCAAGAAGGAATCCTCCAAATGATCAGAGACCTACTCCTATTGAATCTTCCAATGTTGTTGATCAACCAATCCCATTTTGCAGATCTTGTGAGGGCTTCTATGAATAAAGTGCATTTGTTATTGATAGAAAAATTTGGGTGAAGCAACAAATGAACAAATAAATAATGTAAGTCAGAATTCTTCCAAGGAAAATCGTTGCACAGATATGATTTCCTCCTCCTTCGCAATCAATAACATCAGTGATGAAAAGCACCCTATCACACAAATGCATGGTGAGAAACCATCTCAAGAACAAATTTTGGAAATAGCTACAGGTAAAGGTTATACTTATCAAAAGAAAGGTAAAGAGCAAAGTCAAAATAAACAGGTTGCATCTGAAAAGTATAAATCAAGATTAGAGGTTCATTGGGCTGCATGGAAAATAATATTAAAATGTCTGTCCCTGTGCTTGAACTTTTAAATCTTCCTTCTCAAAGGGCATCATTCTTCAAGGCTTTAGGCATAGCTCAACAAGATAAAGTTGATTCACACCCCAAAGATGAAGAAATTAAGTTAAAGGTTTTGAACTGCTACATGACTAATGAAGATCATCAACCTTTCTTTCTCACCTTGGATATTTATGACCGCTTACTTCATAATTGTGTGCTGGATTCCGGTGCTTCAACTTATGTTATGACTAAGAAGGTTATGAATCAATTAAATTTAAGAATTTCTAGACCTTATCATAACATTTGCCCTATGGATTCAAAGAGAATTGAAGTCCTTGGCGTAGTTAAATATTTACAGGTTTCCTTGGCAAACTACCAATATAATATTATCACCATGGACATAGTAGTTATTGATGTTCTAGATGAATGCTTCTCTCAAGGAAGTTTGTAGTCGATTTAGGAGATGTATTTAGATGGATCTTCCTTATGCTACTATTCCTACAGCAGCGAGTGGTATGGTCAGATTATATAGAGAAGTGGAGAGAAAGTAACATGTCGAAGTTCCAAAGAAGCTGGAAAATGGCGAACAAATTGAACCACATGGTCATTCACCACAGTATTGAGTTCATTCAATCACTTTATCACTTTTCTCATTTTCCATCATATTTTCCAAGCAGAAAAAGAAGCAAGCTTCAGTTTGATAGAGATATGCATCACATTGATGAACATCTACACCGACCAAAAAAGATAAAATTTCAGTAAGGGACATCTGATAAACAACCTATTGATTTCCCTGTTAGTGAGCAAATGCTCCAAATTGTGCCACACAGATGGCAGTTGATGCCATGGGACATCTTTTTTATAGTATCTCTAACCGTACTCCTTTTCATTTATGTCATTAGTTAATTTTATTTTATGCACTTATGTTTGTATCTTTATATTTTAGTTTGTTAGAGTAGATTTTTCCTATTCCAACAAATTTACTAGATATGCATGATGATTTTGATTTTGAATGGATATCTATGTGATGGTCTTCTATTTTTTTGGATACAAGATTTTGGATTTTCACATCACTTCGATGAAGCAACGTGTCACCATATGGAGCCAGATGTTGCGCATATTTTGTCACAATTCCAAGGAAGCAATTGTGCCGATGTTTTGGAAAAATAAGAACCATCAGCCAACCACTCATTATGTCATTGTAAACCCATTCTGCAAATTTGTAATGTAAATGATGCTAGTACGATAGTGTAATTATGTAACAACCTAGGTAAGCCTATGATTTTAGCAACGAATTTCATCCTAGGAGGTTTTTTAACCTCACCTATTACCTGTGTTTCTAAACACGGCTAATCGGAAGAGTTTTTTTCCCTCCAGCTTAAACCCCAAAGTTAGGGTGAAATTTATTGTTGAAGTCTTAGGTGAGTCCTAGTGTTATTAGTTGAGTCTTTGTAAAAGTGATTTGGGAATAATTTAAGCTATTTGGCTAAATTATTTTATCATAAATCATTTGGTCTACTAGATCATATTGTGTCGCAGAATTGAGAAATTATTTGAGGGTCTATAACGGATGGGTATTCTCCCTTTGGGGGTTGAAAATGTAAAAATATTATGTAAAAAAATATTTTTGTGCGTCGTCCCTCATACTTAGACACCATGGTCAACATATTTGAGGGTGGAAAAATAATTAATCCCCTAATGAGTCAATTAATTAATTTTTTTGGCAAAAATAGAATTAAATCCTAAGCTAAAAAATTAATTAATTTAGAGTCAAAATTAAAATGTTAGAGATTAATTTCTCCAAGTGGAAAAATTCATGGGTTCAAAAGAAGTTAAATTTTGGAGGTCCCCCATCAAAGGAATATTAGAAATTTCAAGAAAATTTGACCCTTGGACCTTGGCGGTTAAGTCAGTCAAATTTTTGAGGGAATTAGTTCAAAATAATTATTTTTGAACTAATAAAAAATGGTTTTAATGAAAAATTCGAAAATTCCTCAAAAATAAATATTTTCGACGGTAGAGATTAAAAGTTGATCAAACATTTATCGACGGTCGAAATTATTTTGATGGGGATCAAGCCAACTAGCCATTATTTTCCACTTGGAGGGATTTCTCTATAAATAGAAGGCATTTTGCTTTTATTGTTATCTGGATCTTTGGTTAGATGTAATTTTGTAAACACTGGTGTGAAGCCATTGTTCTGCTGGGAACGTTTGATTTTCATAATAAAATACTTTGGGGTACAATTCATGGTATCTTTGTCTCATTGATATGTGGTATGTGTTGGATATGTGCTTTCCTATATTGTGCTTCAATATCATATGAATTGTTATTTCATTTGTAGATGATAGGAACATTATATTGGTAGGCTTCGCGCTTATCTTACGTGATCTGATTTATCATATGATCTAACGAATTTTCTTAAGAAATATATATATACAGAGTTTGCATGTTCCCCGACCCCTAGGCTCCAACTTCACAAACCGTGGGCACATGCTAACCTTGTTTGGACTGCAGATATTTTATGTGATTTTCTTACTTCGCTAACACTATGGTTGACATCTATTTTTCGAAATACATCTAGCCATTGTCAAAATTTACAAAAAAATATTCCTCAAAAATCTTTCAAACATTATATATTTGTATACTTTGTAAATTAATTTTTTTATTTTTTCCATATAAATTTTTATAATATTTGTTTTTAGCTGGAGTTTTGAATTTTTTGTATGTATTGGGGTTTTGGGCACTTGTAAATTTATTTGTGCAGGTGAAATTCAAGACGACTTGCTAGACTAGAGCTAGATCTAGGCCCTTGAGGGTAAGATCTAACATTTAGAATTTTTTGCAAGGCCAGCATCAAGGAATTTTGCAGTGAAACTGAAGATCTGAAGCAAATTCAAATTTTGTGTGAGGTTTTCAAACTTTTTTAGGGCCTCTAGGCCTAGTGTCCTCCTCTACCCTAGTCGTCTAGCCCTCATAGCCTAGCCGTTGGGAAAATCTGCCCTCCTCTTCCTTGTCGTGAGCCCTTGAAGCCCCAACATCAGCGTTTCCAAGCACTTGGGCCTTAGCTGTAGGCCTCTAGGGCCTCAACTTGCCCTCCTTGGCTTTGTTGTGAGGCCTAAAGCCCTCGAACTCGCTCTTAACCCTCTCGAACGTCCTTCTTCCCCTCCGTTCTCCTCGACCTGTCATTGCAGCCTAGCCGCAGGCCTTTTATGGCCTCAACCTACTCTTCTGATCCCCCTCGGGACCATAGCCAGGCCTTTGGCCCTTTGTCGTAGTCCCAAAGGGACTCTCCCTTAGGCCACAATCCTTTTAGGGCTTGAGACAGGCCTTTAAGGCCTCCCTTCCTTGAGCCGCAGGCCTAGTAGGCCTAGCAACCCTTCCCTTAGGCCCTTTCCTTGCCTCATCCACCCTCATTTCATCTTTGTGGTTAGCATTTGATTTCTAGACTGAATATTAGTGTGTTTTGTAGAGGCATTGGGCACAAGTTTTGGTATTTGTTGGGGTTCTAGTCATTGGAAAAAATTGGGCAAGTTGGGCAAGTGAACTTTAAGGCCCGAGGCCTAAGGGTTTGATTTCCTAACCCTTGTTTCCTCACTATTTTGCTTCAGCAAGTAAACTAATCCATAACAAGGTAAAAGGCACATTAAGGAACCAATTGCACAAACTGGGCATTGTTGTTTCGAGTTAAATTGTATGATTTTGGTGACTGCCATCTCTGTCATTTCTGCATACTAAGGTCTGATATAACAGGGATAATTACATCATAAGAGGGCTAAAGTATTTAGGATTTCGTGTTGGCAAGCTTGTTTTGGCATTTGGGAATTGTTTGACACATTTTGGCACAAGTTAGCACAGTGATAGCTCACTGCTCTCATAAAATTTACTTATTTCTTGTTGAATATCATAAGAACATATATGACATAAGTGCCTTCACTTGTTCATGCTCTATTGCTCATAATTAAAGGCATTGCTTCCAATTTAGTGGCTAAATGATTTGACAATTATTGCTAAGAAGAGGACTAACAATTGTGGTTCATTGCTAGTTTAAAAAGTTTTCATAAGCTCACTCTCTAAAAGCACTTTAAATTTCAATTGGTATCTTGTTGACTGGTTCAAATTACACCAATTGTCCTTCTAAAGTTAAATTGCCTCTAATCTAATTGGTATTAAAGTGACTTGTTCTAATTAAGCATTATTGATCTTGAGCATTTGAGAACCTAATTGGGTGTGATCTAATTGCAATATTTTGGCATCTAAATGTTCTTAATCTAATCGAGCATCTCGTGGATAATTGATTGGAAGATTTCAAGTTGTCTCAAGTAATTGTTAGTGGCATCTCATATTAAATTATTGACTAATTGTTTCGAGTCGATTAAGTACTCTAATTGTCGTTTATAGTTCATATTGCTGCTTACAAGTGGTTATTTTGAATTTTTGGCATATTGGCAATTGTCCTTTTACACACATCTTGTGATTATTGAATAATTGTATCGTGGGCATTTGTTATCTCTTTTGGCACTGTTAAACTTAACACTTGTCTTGTGGTTGAGATTACCTTTTCTAAGCATTCTTAAAGTACTCAATATCTTAACTCAAGTAAACCATAACTAAGTACTTAAGGGAACATTCAAGTAATCTCACATCAAGATCACTCATAACCTTGCATATCATTTGAGGCTAGTCTTGCACCTAATAATTTACCTTCAAGCATAAGCTTGGTTGACAGACATTCAGGGCCACCCTTTTTCATCTAGCTTGAGGAACCTAGCACCTCTTTAGTGGTTAACACGGTGACCTTGCAGTCGTCAAAGCCACAGTCTCTATAGCATTGGGGGCATCGGGTGGTTAAAACAAAGGGGCAGGTATCGTTAATCAAGCCTTTGCTCGCTTCCCGTTGCCTTCTATCCCACAACCTACTCTAGAGAATAGTTCCAAAATAGTTAAGAGGAGGGTTACATCTAGAATAAGCATATAACTAAAAGTAACCAAGATTTTTGCATTTCACCTAAGTCTTAGGATTTGCATAGCATATAGGATAGTCAAGCATTCAAGCGACAGTTGTTCATCTAGTTACTTGGTCATTAATTGATCTAAAAACAAGTAGGTTGACTCCATAAGGCACTGGTCTCATTGATGATTAAATCTAGTCCTTTAAACTTGCTAAAATCTATCAAGTGGCTAGGCCATTCAACTGTCTCCTAGACCTGTTGGTTACCATCAAGTCTTGCATATATATCTTACATAGGGACTACCCCCGATAACTCGATGTTGGGAGACAACTAGAATAAAGTAGGTGGGGATCAGAGTGACAGCCCCCGTCCCGAGTCATTGTCGCACCATGCATGTACAATCTGAGCGAGAACAAGAGTATTATCATAAGTCACTGTCAAATAGTTCAATGTCACATCATAGTCAAGCCATGCCATGCATTATTGTGACATCAAAATTACTGACATAAGGTTCTGCCATAAATATTGTCAACATCACTGCCTCTCATAAAAGCACATATCATGGCCATATCACTGTTGTGTCATATCATTGTTATATAGGGTCACTGTTACATATCAATGTCATATAGACATTGCCATTTCCATACCTCATAGCCATAAGAGCATCACCATACTTACAACCCTAGTTTACCATGGTTTTAAGCACTTTTTGAAGTTTTGGCCCTCCTTCCAGGGTCTCTATTACTGATACATGTGAGCCCTAACTATGGCTTTGACCAGACCTCACAACTTCTACAAAACCTTTACTTTTGCCCATGAATTTGGCTTGGGACAAGGATTCAAAATGGTATACCATTGAATGTCCTCCCTGCTTAATAATGGCGCATGTGGCATATCGGAAAACATTCATTCTTATCTCAAAAGGTTGTTGCAAATTTAGGAGAGCAGGAACCAGGGTTAAACAAAGGCCATCCTTCAACTTCTAAAATTCTCTTTCTACTTTGAGAGTCCAATGAAGTGTTTATAATTGTTGGTTTGATTAACTAGATGAACAATGTTGGAATAATGGTAAATCAATTTCCTGTAGAAATTTGTGCTCCAAAGGAACTCTTGAGATCTGTGGTTCTGATAGGGCTGGGCCACTCCTGAACTTTGGCAAAACCTGTGTGAACTCTAGTCTTATCAATCACAACCTAGAAAGAAAGATTTCTTCATTTTTCCTAGCATTAGATTGGTCAAGCATTCCATTTTAGTTATGTTGAAAATAGAGAATCATCTCAGTAAGCCACGACAAACTTTGCCAGTGCTGCCTAACAATCTAACAGGTCTTGTGAGAAGCATCACAACACAAAAGCAAGACTAAGACACAACAATGAGGTGGATTTCATTATCACCTCAGCACTCCACCTCGTGCTCTTTACTGGAATTTTACCACACGTGAGGCTTCCTAGTATAGGTCATCTAAATGGTATTCTAGGTCAAAAGGATCAATGTGACACTTTGATAGGCTTAGTCAAGGTACTCAAACTAAGAACATGGTTGAATTCTTTGTGATAAGGAACAGCGAGCCTATGAAGAGGCATATAAGGTAAAGTTTGTAGCCTAGGGTGTTCAAGATATGATTCAACAATAGCACAGTTAGGTATACAAAAGGAAGAAAAAGGCTTGCTTGAAAAGTATGATCAACATAAAAATCAACAGACCTTCAAAATAACCGTAAGTTGAAGCCTTAATGTAGAATTAGGGTTTTACAAGCCCTAGAATTGCTTAGGGTTTATGACATCAACCCTAGGGAAGCACTTTCAACCACGCAAATTGCTAAATTTTGATGTTTTAAGGCCAAGCAAGGTGAAATGACTTGAAATCAGTTCAACGTCCAAGCCCTAGTTGAATTCGGCCCGAAACCGTAACCTTAACAACTTGCCTTTAAGGCCTGAAATTTTTGGAAGGAAGTAAAATGATAAGTTTTTATAAGTTTTGAACAACAAAATAGATGATAGTGCCTTCTATCTACTTGGGTGATGGAGTCTTAGGGATTCTGACCCTGGAAATATCAAACCCTTGAAGGGAGTAAGTGGGAAAACCCTAGGTTTTCACTTGCTAACCCTAGCTATCATTTTATGAGGGGATAAATTCACTAAAGTAAAGATCACTAGGAAGTTCTCCAAGGAGTTCTAGGATACAAAATTAAAGCATGCAAAATTTACCAAGCATTTCATATAACCATTTAGATATGGAACATAAAAACCCTAGCAATATTCATTCCATGCAATAATCACAAGTGATATTCAATAAAAGGTACTCACAATATATCCAAGAACATGCCTTTTTAATCCCAAAATGATGTCTCCACAACAAACACTAGTTTCCAATAGCCAAAAAACCACATACGATCACATCTCCACAGAGTAGCAAAGTAAAAATAGCTAGAACAAGTTCTCTACGAGAGGTCGATTTCCACACAAGTGATGATTAATAAATTAGAGAGGTGATCCTCTATTTATATAAGGTCTACCTCTTGTAATTTCTAACTAAAAGCCCCTACACAAGTTTGAGTTTTGAGTGGAAAAAAAGTAAAATTGGGTTACAAGCCAACACATTAGCTTTACAACAAGAAACGCAAAAATAAGATCACATGTGTGAGTCGTAGACCTAAAAGGGTGATGATGGCATGCCCTTTTAGGGCTCCAAATTCTCCATCAAGGAAAAGACAAGGATGAAAATGTCTGCAAGCATCATGACCATCCTCCATTTGAGGAAAATCCCAAAATCAAGCATCAAAGCAGCTTTAAGGGTCCAAAATCCAATTGTAGGTGTTACACGTCATCTCCATTGGTGTCAAGTATGCAACGCAATGCCTCCTCTCTCCAACATTAGGCCTCCATCAAGTGCAACAAGCCCTCCTCAATCATCCTAAGGATCATTTAGGCCCTAGATCATGCCATGCACATCAAGTAGTGTCAAGGTCATCTTGGGGGCATGCTAGGTCCACAAGCACATCATCAAAAATCCTCCATGCTAGGCAAGAGAAGCCCAATGTTTTGGATCCTTGGGGTGCTCTAGGATGTATATCAACTACTCAAGTTATCAAAAGGTCCAATTCTCTGCCAAAAGTGGGCAACGTTGCATCATCTAAGTCATAGTGCTCTTTGGAATGTAGTGTATGGCCTAGGCATCATGTGAAGTAGGGTGCCTTTAAAGACTCTACTACTTTGGACCACCCAAAAAAAACAACTCAAACTCTAGCGAAAGCAACCATTCATTAGAGACTAAGATCATAAATGCATCGAAGTGGACCATACTTAAGTGTTAAGGGCATATAAATACTTCAAACAAGGATCACCTTCAAATATCTAACTAGACCAAGTCTCGTAAATGTGTTCCCTACCTTTGAAGGGGTGGCTATGTAGTCAACCCTATTAGGTGCTTCCAACCATCAAGGGGAGGTGGCATTTCTAAGGTTAACCCTTATATCAATAGGTGTTGGTGTAAGTAAATGGTAACGAATGGGAAAGACTTCATGGTCAGGTGACAAAGTAGTGGGAGTCCACATTTTGAGTGTATAAATGTAATGAAGGGAGCAACAGTAAATGCATGAGTTACCCTACTTGGCCTCCTTTTCCACCCCTTTGTTATGCCTTTTAGTTCTCTTTGATAATGTTTTGTATTTTAGTGCATAGCTCAAGGAGAAATCTTGGTCTTTATGATGTATCATATAGTTTACCCTTTAAGATGAGGTAGTTTATCTTATGTCACATGCATGTTGCCAAGGATTTTCGCTATAATAGGCTGAAATTTACTGCTTTTCTTATGTGAAATTGTGGAAATTTGTTCTTTTATGGCGTTGCATTATGTCATGGACCATGTATGAATGAGTGAGTATTCCTAGAGATATTTTGCCAAAAATTTATTTTGATAAGTCATTATATATTGCAAATGGAAGTATAAAGACCTAGAAGCAATTGTTCTCATGCCATAATGCCATGTAAAATTGTTTTAGAGGCCTCCCTAACTAAGTGAATCTACTGCACGCATTGGAATCTCCTTGACTCCATCTCTCCCAAAGGATTAGACACTGATCCTCCATTGCTGTTCACTCAAAAGCATATATTTCTCACCTCTCTCTTCCTTTCTAGGCCTATTACCCATAGGTAATAACCTAGGGCATCAAGTTTCTCACGATTCACCCATCAAAAAAATTCGATCTCTTGCCCTCTATTGTGTTGTTGTGTCTCCTAGCAGCCCTCCAAATTTGAATCAATTCCGATAGTGGGATCTTGAGATATATCAAGCCCTAGCTCTAAGATCGATTCTTGCCCTCGGTTTCCCTTGGTTAGTGACTTCATTGGGATCATTGCATCAAAATTACTGAAAATTTCAAATTTGATCCCCTTCTCCCCCTCAATTAGCTCAAGCATACCCCTGATTGATCAACTCCACCCTCTTGACCTAATTTTGGGTCCACCTGGTCCTGTATGGTCCCACAACATATTGAAGCTAATCTCACGAAGACCACTTAGAAACCAAGTTTTCGAAAGGTTTTCTAGGACTAGGTGTCCCCTTTACAAGTCTCATTCACAAACCCCAGCCCTTGAAATCCCCTTGGCCCTTCTTAGAGAGCCTTTTACTGAAAATTTCAAATTTGATCCCCTTCTCCCCCTCAATTAGCTCAAGCATACCCCTGATTGATCAACTCCACCCTCTTGACCTAATTTTGGGTCCACTTGGTCTTGTATGGTCCCACAACTTATTGAAGCTAATCTCACAAAGACCACTTAGAAACCAAGTTTTCCAAAGGATTTCTAGGACTAGGTGTCCCCTTTACAAGTGTTATTCACAAACCCCAGCCCTTGAAATCCCCTTGGCCCTTCTTAGAGAGCCTTGAACCTTGCTTCTCAAGCAAGAAAACCATAAAATTGAGTCTCTCTTGTGAATAGGCCTTAGGAATCACTCCTTATTCTTATATTGACTCATTCATCTAGTGATTCTCTTTATACCCGGTCTCCTCTCATCAGTGAAAGTCTGTAAAGAGCAGGGACCTTTAGTTGAGGTGACAGTGGGTTATCACCCCATTGTTGCCCTTGACCTAGTAGTTTCCCTTTTAAGATCCCTGCCTAGGACCCCTACTAGTTTGAGGAAATTCCACCCGGATGGAGAGATATTAAAATAATTAGTATTTTTAATGAGGTTCCTAAGTCTAAACTTAGGAAAATTAAAATATTAATGTGTATTAATATAATATGGGTGGGAAAGTTCTAAATAACGAGGATCAAGCAAAATCTAATCTTAGTCGTTGATTAGGGACTTAGTCTCAGTTGTTGAATCGTCAACAAGAAAAGTATAAGAGAAGGCTTGAGGGTCAGTTGGAGACACACCAAGTTGATCAGTCAATTCGATTTTTTGGGGCAGAGTTTGTTGAGAAATCGAACTAGTGATCTATTACAGCGAGGGGTAGTTCGACAGAAGGTCGAGAATACATATCAGAGAGGCAGAGAAAGCGTCGAAGAGACAACGCGGAGCCTAGGAAGGCTGACGTAGAGGCAGCAAGGACTGACGTAGAGGCTGAGGAGGTCAGCACAGAAGACGCAGAGGGCCAAGAAGCTGACACAAAGGGCCAAGAGGCTGAGGAGGTCAGCGCAGAAGACGCAGAGGGCCAAGAAGCTGACACAAAGGGCCAAGAGGCTGACGCAGAGGCAACAAAGGTTGTGCAGAGGGCTGCACTGTGCAGAGCCGACGCTAGGTTGTAGAGGCAACGCTGATGAATTTTCGTGGGGCAGACTGAGAGCTGGTTAGCTGACACAGAGTTGTAGAGGGTGACGCAGTCCCTGGAGAGTGATGCAGTTCCTGAAGGTAGCTTGGATCAGCTTTCGCTGTCCAGCTAAGGGAACACTCAAAGTTGTTATGGGACCAATCATCCGGTTGTTGATTAGCCGGAATATCTGTCTCCGAGGAGAAGTATTTTTGCCAAGGAAAATCTCTGAAGGGTGAGCCATTTCTGGCACCCTAGTTGTATTTAGAAAACTGCATAATAATAAAACCCTCATATCTATTGCACCGATTTTCCCGCATTTGGTCTTTCTGAGGACAATTGTCCAAAAATAACGGTGTCTCTTGTGTTGTCTCAGTTTATTTCAGTTGCTGACCTGTATATGTGTGAAGATTGCATTTGTGTTTATTTCAGTATTTATATTTATAAATAACTTGTTAATGGAAAGAACAAGTAGGAGATAAAAAACCAGATAATGTAGTAGGGATTTCTGATGTGTCAGACTTAGAAATTTTCACATGGTATCAGAGGGTTGCAAATCACATGAGGATTGAAGACACCAGCAGAAATCTGAAATTCGCAGCAAAAGCAGTTGTCTAGAGAGACAACATTTTTCCTAAGCAGAAGCAGCAGAGAAGTGATGCAGAGCCTGCATCATCATTTTGAGCCAAGGAAAGTGCCAGCGCAGAGGCAGAGAGAGGCAAAAGAGGCTCACGAAGAGCCACATCATCCTTCTCAACCAAGTAAGATTGACACAGTTGGTCGAAGGGGCAAATTCAACGTTTGCCAGGATTGCGCAGAGCTTGAAAGGCTCAGTTTCTTCAGTCGTTGGGGGTTGGGGAGCTATGGGCAGATTGTGATTTGAGGAGTTGGTGGGACGTTGTTTCTATCAATACAGAACAATGTCTAAGGAGATGGAACCAAGGTAGAGGGAATCACTACCTCGACAGATTTCTAGCCAAGGAATCTAGACCTGTGTTGTAGCGGCAAAGGAGGATTGGAGAGCAGTAGTTCAACAAGTGGTTGAAGGATTTCCAAGAGGGAAGTTGAGACTCAAAAGGAGTCTAGAAAAGGATCAAAGATGGCAGTCAATGGATTGAGGGATCAGGACAGATTGAACGGAGCTTCCAATTTTGCATCTGGAAGGCCAGGATCCTGGCAATCCTGGACAGACATCGCATCAAGGACTATACCTTGAACACTGTAGTTGTCCTAGTTGACCTGAATGCTATTGAGAAGTATGAGGAGGCCAAGGCGAAGGCAAAATGCTTGTTCTAGACGGGGTCAAAGATCATGTCATACGACATATTGCTGAGAAGAACACAGCAAGGGAGATGTGGGAGGCGCTGACCACCTTATACTAGGGCTCTTCTGTGCAACGGAAGATGCTATTGGAGGATCAGTTGCGGTCATATCAGATGCAAAAAGGAGAGAAGATAGATCCATTCCTTCTCAGGTTGCAGGAAATTCGCAAGCAGCATACTTCCGTGGGGTCTACACCGGATCCAAAATTTATGGTCAGGACTACCTTGAATGCAATCTCCGAGTGAGAGACATTTGTCCAAAGTATTTTGGGCAGGGCTACACTTCCCAGTTGGGAGGAGATGTGGGCAGCTCTTCGCCAAGAAGAGATAAAGAGGATGACTAAGGCGGGGAGTAGTGGCAACGGAGGTCGAATCAAGAAAGAGGAGGAGGAGGATGCGCCTCTAGCATTGGCAAGACAACAAGGGAAGAGGAAGAAAAAGGACATCTCCAAGGTTAAGTGCTTCCATTACGGGGAGCTGGGACATTATGCATCCTAGTGTCCCAGGAAGAAAAACAAGGGAGAGGCTTCTGATTCAAAGGAAGCTCTAGCTAAGGCGGAGAAAGAGGTCGAGACTGGTGATGATTGTGCCATGAGTGCTCATGCACCTCTAGAGAAGAGGTGGGAAGACATCGAGTTGTAGTCAGGAGGACTACATACTAGGGGTAGGGTCCTTGAGTTGCCCAAACTCTTGGATCACATCCGGCTACGAGAGCCCTTAACGACAGTAGCATGATGACAGATGTCGGGTGGAGCGAAGTGTGGTAGAGCAGCAAAGCAAGGCTAGAGTGTAGAAGTCTATAGCAACGCAGCAGAGGTTGCAGTAGTGCGAGGGGTACGGAGGTGTTTGCAACAACGCAGTGGCAACAAAGGGAGCACGGGTTAACAAAAAATGCAGCTTCAGCATCACGAGGCTTCCAGACTGACTGGGATGTCAGTATTTGGGGGAAGTCAATTACCTACTTCTCGGTAACTGAGTTGCAGTGCAGCAGTTAGCAGTGACAGTCCTAGGGGCAGCATGGGCAGCATGTTGAGAGGGAGCTACAGTACAGATGTAGCAGTGGCAGTGGCAGCAGTACAGGAAGCAGCACTGCAAGGGATGTGAGGCAGCAGGCCAAGCATCAGCGCAGGTACCGATGCAGAGGATCAGTGTGATGTTTCTATGGTGAAGCATTATTGGAGCACATTCCTCGCTAAGAAGGAGTGTTGATTTTTGGTAGCATCGGATGTGCTCTAGCCATGAAAATTGGTGGAGAGGCTAATGCACATGAGATCTCCAAGACCCAAAAATCGTTTGGGAAAATTCCACCCTAATGGAGAGGTATTAAAATAATTAATATTTGTAATGGGGTTCCTAAGTGACAAGTCTAAACTTAAGAAAATTAAAATATTAATGTGTATTAATATAATATGGGTGAGAAAATTCTAAATAACGAGGATCAAGCCAAATCTAATCTTAGTCGTTGATTAGGGACTTAATCTCGGCGGTTGAATCGTCAACAAGAAAAGTATAAGAAGAGGCTTGAGGGTTAGTAGGAGACACACCAAGTTGATCAGTCAATTCAATTTTATGGGGCAGAGTTTGCTGAGAAATCGAACTAGTGATATGTTGCAATGAGGGGCAGTTCGGCAGAAGGTCGAAAATACATATCAAAGAGGCAGAGAAAGTGTCGGAGAGACAGCGCAGAGCCTAGAAAGGTTGACGCAGAGGTAGCCAGGATTGACGCAGAGGTTGAGGAGGCCAACGCAGAAGACGCAAAGGACCAAGAGGCTGATGGAGAGGGCCAAAAGGTTGATGCAAAGATAGTAGAGGTTGCGCAAAGAGCTGCAGAGCTGATGCTGGGTTGTAGAGGCAGCACTGAGGAATTTTCGTGGGGCAGACTGAGAGTTGATTAGCTGACGCAAAACCATAGAGGGTGATGCAGTCCTTGGAGGGTGACGCAGTTCTTGAGGGTAGCTTGGAGCAGCGTTCGCTGTCCAGCTAAGGGAATAGTCAAAGTTGTTGTGGTACCAAACATTCAATCGCTGATTAGCCGGAATATCTATCTCCGAGGAGAGGTACTTTTGCCAAGGAAAATCTCTGAAGGGTGAGCCATTTCTAACACCCTAGTTGTATTCAAAAAACTGCATAATAATAAAACCTTCATATCTACTACACTGGTTTTCCCGCATTGGGTTTTTCCAGGGACAATTGTCCAAAAATAACCGTGTCCCTTGTGTTGTCTCAGTTTAATTTAGTTGTTGAACTGTATATGTGTGAAGGCTGCATTTGTGTTTATTTCAGTATTTACATTTATAAATAACTTGTTAATGGAAAGAACAAGTAGGAGATAATAAACCAGATAGTGCAGTAGGGATTTCTGATATGTCAGACTTGGAAATTTTCACAACAGGGCCATTACATCATCCATTTAACAAGATAATTGTTACTGCTCTAGTGGATTCAGCCAAACAATGGTGAAGAGAATGAGCTCTCTCTGATGTACAGCAGAGGCCTTAAAATGGTCCCTAATGTACATTAAGACGAGACAGTTATGTTGCGGGTGGCAATGACATGTTTCAAATATGTGAAACTGATTTAGCTACTTGACGACTCGATAGTTACTACATTCAGGGATAGATGTAGATTAGACTAGCATCAACACTGAAGCATACATATATCAGAGCATTGTTAATATTAACAGCAAATATTACAATTAGATAGGTTTGATCACATTTCCTGTACCTGAACAATTGATAGCAAGGAGTCCATTCCATCCAATGATGAGGCCCTGACTGGGACACCTATAACAGGAAGTGGAGTCATTGCAGCAACCATACCTGCCATGGAGCTCATGTTACTGATGACAGATTTCAAAATTCTTAATTCAGTGAACCAGATTTGAAGCATCCCTAATCTATTATTACATAGGCACAAGCATTCACTCACCAGGAAGATGTGCTGCACCACCTGCACCAGCAATGATGACCTTAACACCTCTTTCATGAGCCTGCTGAGCATATTCTACCATTCTTTCAGGTGTCCGATGGGCAGATACAATGGTTATCTGCAAAATCCAAGCTCAACTATTTGTCAAAGTGTGAAATCCCAGATCTCATTACCTCGGGTTTTCCCAATCTCTTTGACATTATATTTTGATTTCAAAATTTATATAAAATGGTATATGTAATAGCCAACCTCATATGGAACCTGAAATGATTCAAGAACCTCTGCGGCAGCCTTCATAACAGGGAGATCAGAATCTGAACCCATTATAATGCCAACATGTGAAATGCCTGTGCCAAATCATTTGGAATTAGAGGAAAGACAAGAAACTACATCTAAATAGTGAACATTCAAACAACAATAACAAACAGGCAGACATTTGAAATACAAGAGGAAGCAGAAGGCATTGAATTGGCTGCTGTTAGAAATCTTGTACTTTTGTGCATTCCATCAAAATTTTCAAACCTTACAACCCCAGTCAGGCTGACTCATTGTCCAAGAAGGTAAGAGAATTTCTGTGATAGGAAATCATGAAATCTTTGCTAGAGTTCTATCAGCACAAAAATTTGGTGAGGTCCATTCAAATAGATATAGATTTGAAAAGGTGAGACAAACCAATAAGAAAACAAGACATGCCTGGACCAACCTGGGCCAAAGCAAACAAACCAAATATAGGTTGAACGTGCCTAAAGAATGAATAGGAGGAACATAGGCCATTTAATGCATGATCATGCATTAAGTAATTTTTGCATATTATGTATATGCTATAGATCAATCTTTGTGGTCCACCATCCATTTCATTCATGTGTCAAATTATTCTATCTTACTTTATCTACTTGTATATTTTGGTATTTGTCCTTCTCATGTGTTATGTAGATGGAAATCACTCCACTTTAGGAGCTCCAGAGTGGCAAATTTTAAGTTTAAATATCCCATAAAGACACAATTATAGGCTCAGTCTTCTGCTGGTGTAAATTTCTAGTCGCATTAGTTTTCAGCATAAAACATATTCATGCCTCAAACCCACAATGATTGTTGTTTTCTATGTTTAGAAGACCTAAAGTAATGCACGCAGTTCCAACAACCTGAATGTAGTGTCATAGCTTTGTGTCTTGTAATTATTTCATATGAATATTAATGTTGCATAAAACTCCTATGTACTATGAAGGTAGTCTCCATTCATTATATGTTCATGCAATAATTTGATTATGCTTATCGGTCATTGTATCCAATCCACAAGAAATAACTGTTACAATAGGTTATTTCTAACAATATTCTATTAGCATGATACACAGTGGATAACTAGATCAGTTAACGAAATTTTCATGCCACTTTATGTGTTCAAATAACACACATAAAACCAACTCCGTAAATAAATATCTTTGACACCAATGGTATTATATACTGTTTGATACATTCACGTTAAACACTACTGTTAGAAATTCTTGCTTTCAGAGGTTGCTGGTTTAAGAAGAATGAAGTTCATCCAATACCTTCTTAATTTCTAATGCAAGAACTTACGGGGTAATCAACGTGACCAGAGTCCATACGTATTTTCCTGAAAATGGTTCATGAGATAAGGATGTATATTATTTCACTCAGCTTGGTTTTCTCTCTGAAGTAAAGATGTTTACTGCATTGGTTCATCATCACATAACAGCAAAAAAAGAACAGTATAGCAATCGCGTGCACAATCACATTAACATTACACCAAAAGCAAATCAATCACTCCCTTTCATAATTCATTAAATTCAATGCTGACTGCCTCATAGAATACCAAGCAGTTGCTTTACAACATTCACTTTTCACATATTTCCAATCTTTCCTCCTCCTTTATCCATTCAAAGTTCCACTATCATCCATCTATAAGCAGTTGGTTCTATTTTCTCTTCACATGAAAGTACAATATTCTGTTCTAAACTTCCCTTGAAGGTTATCATGAGTCACCGGGGCAAATCAGGCTTGATGCAGTTATCCTCAGCGGATTCATCTTGTAGAGTGCAACTGTCCTTGATGAAATCACACTCAATGGGCTTACTCTAGCAGAATTATACGCAAGGGAGAAAACTCCAATTGATTGCCATTCCAAGATTAACATCTTTTAAAATTTCTTGTGCCAGCATCTGCCTTGCAGTTAACTGTTGAAGAGTCCTCGGTCAACTCTTGACACCAAAAGCATAAAACACACAAAATTATTCTTTGATTGCCCTCCCCTAAAAAAGTAAAATCTTTTGACCACCTGTTAACCCCTAGATTTGCCCCCTTGCAAATCTGCAAGCTTGAGGACCAGCATACTTCATGTGAAATTTTCAATCTATTGCAGCAAGTGGAAATTATTCTTCTAATTGATTAAAAATTAAGTGCAGTTTATTTGCTATGGCAAATAATGAATAAAATCACAACTGCAATTTTCACCATAAAAAATGTTGTGGAAATAAAATGCTAGAAACTAGGAAATCTAGAGCACACACAAAAAATGTGACAGTTATTTTTTGGACAATTGTCCCCATAAAAACCCAATGCGGGAAAACCGGTGCAGCAGATGAGGGTTTTATTATTATGTAGCAGTGAAAATCTGAGTACATTCTATAGATGCCCAGCTGGCTATCCAATCAACAAATATTTGACAAAAAATAATTAGAGAGAAAATTCTCACTCCACAAGCAATCCCAGCCTCCAGCTCCCTCTGAAAATTGACTGTCCAACTCTTGCGCAGGTCCTTCTGCATTTCATCTGCACAAACCCTCACATGTGTGGCTCAGATCAGCCTCTAATCAAGTCGCCCCGTCTGTCTTTGCTGCTGGAAGTGACTCTCCGACCCTCTGGAAAAAATTTCCAGCTTCTGGAAAATGAATTGACCTCCAAGGTTCAGAGACATATTCAAATACAGCTTAGCTTGAGCCAGAAGTTGATTCCCATGGAATTCAGATACACCTTTGCTTGAGTCAGGGGTTGATTCGCAGGGAGATCAACTACAGTGTTGATTCAATGATGGTATGGTTGTTCAAATACAGATTTTGCACAGATTTTCATCAGATTGGACAGAGTTGCTAATTTTGGCAGTTCTACTTTTTAGGAGACGGAGTTCAGAGGTTTGAATGACAGCATTGATTATATATAGAGTCCTCACAAGATCAGGATTCTGATGAGCCTTTTATGTATTACATCCATGATCCTTGCTGTGGCTGCTCTAGTTCAGAGACTCACATGTTAGTTGTGATGGTATATTTGAGATCCTTGCAAGCTTGTGATTCCAATGTGTGTGTGTGTGTATAAAAAAGCAACATGCGAGACAGGGCTATTTTAGGCAGGGTTGCATGTCAAATCTAGTCACATATTCAAACTCCTCATTGAAAATCAAGTCTAACGAGGATTCATAAACAAGTGTTATGTAAAAATTAATCGAAGTCTATAATTATTAATTTATTAGGCAAAGGGCATGATCTTTGATCATGTCCATTCACCAAGAGGCACCCAAGGTAGTATTTAAGCCAAGGGCCTTCCACATTTGTAATCATCACTCAATATATATTATATATATATATATATATAGATATAGATATAGATACATATTTTACTCAGAAAATAACAGCGTTCTCTACTCCATTTGGTATCAGAACGGGTTCCAATCCTCGGGCCAAACTATACAGGTTGCTACGACTCCGTCACCCATCTTCCTCAACCATCAGCTCCCCTGTCTCATCCTTCCACCTCCACATCCCTATCACATTGTCTCTTCTCCGCCCTCCACACCGTCCCTTTCTCCGCCTCCCTGTCAGCGATACGCTGCTCAACCCCGTTTGTCCAACGGCACAACCACCAGCCGCAGGTTTTGGTAAACCCCGACATTACCCTGTCCCAACCATGACATTGTCGTCGTGCCTCCTCCTCGACCCCGACGCCGACACCTCCCAACAGCCTTCGTCCATCGCTCGACCCTCTATCGTCCTCATCCAATCCGCGACCCCGACACCTCCCCTCCATCCACTGTGTCTGTCCAAGCTCGACCCTCTAACATTCCTCATCCAATCCACGACCCTTTCAACCAATTTGACAGTCAAATCATCGTGCCATTGCAATTGTGGTCACGTAGTCTAATAAATCAATTCATAGTTGCAATGTTATTTAGGATTTAATTAATAATCATATAATTATAAATATATATGTATTGTATATTTAAATTATATATAACTTCATATATAAATAATTAAAAATTAATTTATTTACAAAAAGGGTTAGGTAAAAAAAATTAAGTTCAAGTTAAGAAAAAGGGTTAAGTTGGATAAATATACACCCCCACATACCCGTTCAATGTCGTCATCTATGACAATGGTTGACTTTAGTAAAAAATTGATAGACCTTGAGAATAAGGTTACCGATCATTCTAATGAAATCAAGGAGCTCCAAGACTCAATGAAGAGGATATAGAGTCAGCTTGAGCAAAACCATAACGACTTTAAAAAGGATCATGAAATCCTTTCAAATACGGTGGATCTAAATCATAATCAAGCAATGGTGATGGTGACATATATTTGTGACAAGTTGAAGATTACACCTGATCAAATACCCCAGAATAATGAAGCTACTAAACACCCCAATTCTCTGGATTTGTCAAACTCGTCAGAATGACATGAGAAACATGAATCTCCAAAAGCATCATCCATACCCCTTCAACAAAATAGTAACACAAATCTTCAAAATATGCAGCTCTTGAATCAATTCTCAAATATGCAACTTGCAAATCAATACCCTCTCTTTACTCCAATAGTTGAAGAGAAAAACTGGAACTCTCCAAATTTGACGGTAATGAGAAGTGCAGTGTTGCATGGTTCAATAAAGCAGAAGAATATTTCGACATTTACGGTATTGACAGTGATGACGAAAAGATCAAGCATGCATCCATGCAAATGGAAGGCGAATCATATAATTGGTATATGTGGTGGAAAAAGACAACACTTGCTATTAGTTGGAGGAAATTCAAATACATTCTTTAAAAGGTTTCAAGGTGTCAAGGAAGAAAAGTTCTTCTCAGCACTCATCAGACTGCAACAAAAAGTAGATGTGGACGAATTCACTCGAAAATGGGAAACCTTAGCTAAACAAGGGATTATCAGAAACTCATCTCATTCGATCATACACCATGGGACTTAAAACCCATCTCCAAGTTGAACTTGAGCTTCATGACATCACTTCTATAGAAATAGCGAGACAAAACGCAAAAGTTGCTGAAAAGAAACACGAAAATATGCAATGGCCAAAAGTTGAAAGAGTATATTCAAGACCAAGATTTTCCCAAGTTGCAAACATAGATAACACAAGATATGTTCCACAACATCTTCGTGAAGGAGAAAAAACTAACTTGGAAATGCAAAGAATGAAAGAGGGCAAGTGCAAACGTTGCGGCGAAAAATGGGACCCTAAACATAGGTGCGCTAAAGGAAAAGAGACCAAGAACCTATATAAATGTGAAGCAACTAATGATTCAGACAGTGATGAATCAAACGTAGAAGAAATCGAAGATTCTCCAGAACTAGATAACGAGAATATTCCGCAAGTCTCATTATTGGCCATGACAGGTATGTCGTAGCCCCAGACATTAGAGTTAAAAGGACATATCAAGAAAACAAGGTAATGGTTTTGATCGATACTGGTAGCACCCACAACTTTTTGGACTCCACTATGGCGAAAAGGCTCAACATCTTCATGTTGGGCATATCTTCATGTTCCCTGTGCCCAACATGAAAGTTATCGTAACTGATAGTAAGATAATCGAAAAGGTAGGGAAATGCCATAAAGTCAAATTATAGATTCAAGGCTATGATCAAGAATCTTCGTTCTACACTGTACAATTAGGAGTGGATGTGGTCCTCAGTATCCAATGGCTACAAACCTTAGGCACTTACTCTGCCAACCATCAAAAGCAATTTATAAAATTTAAATGGGAAGGGAAAAAATACGAGTTATATGGGTTCTAGCCACCTAAGAATCAAATTGTATCATCATCCTAGATGATGAAAATCATTCAGAAGGGAGCACCATCTTATGTAGTACAATGTCATCACTTAGAAATGTTAACTTCAAATCTGGTCAGCGAAGAAGCACCAAAAGTCCAAGAGCTAATTCAAAAGCACGAAAAAGTATTCCAAGACCTTCCAATGAATATGCCTCCTACAAGAGAAATTGAGCATACAATAGAAGTCAAAGCAAGTGCTGATTTTTTGGGTAGCATCGGATGTGCTCTAGCTCCGAAATTTTGTGTAGGGGCTAGAACACATAAGATCTCCAAGACCCAGAAATCGTTTGGAGAAATTACACCCGGAGTGCATGTTATTCAGATAATTAATTTTTTTAATGGTGCTTAAGATAAAACTTAGGAAATTAAAATAGCTAAAGTGAATTAATGTAAATATGGGTGAGAAGCTTCTAAGTGACAAGGATCAAGTCTAATTTAATCTTAGTTGTTGATTAGAGTTTAGATCATGGTCGTTGATTTCTCAACAGGAAAAGTATAAAGGAAGGTTTGGGATCAATTGGACAGTACACACAGGGAGAGCAGCACTTGAGCTAGATCGAAATTCTGGGGCATGGTTTGCTGAGAATTTCGAAATAAGCTTCTAGTGCAGAGAGGGGCAGTTGGGCAGCGGGACTTTCGTCCAAGACTGAGAATACATAACAAAGAGGTAGTGCAACACCAGAGAGAGACAATGCAGCTCCAGGAGGGTAATGTAGAGGCTGGAGACTGACGTAGTCACTTAGATGCAGTGTTGGGGTTTATGTGAGGCAGATGGGGCATCAGTTCAGCAGATCAATTTCTAAGCTGGGAAGGCTCACTGGGAGGGTGACGCAGTCCCAGCGCAGAGCTGGGAGCAGCCATCGCTGCACAGCGCTGGGGATAGTGCAGTCACCTGTGGGGTTTGTTCATCCAGTTGTTGGATCCGCCAAAATATCTGTCTCCAGTAGAGGTAATTCTACTTGGTTTATTCTCTGTTGGGTGAGCCGGATTTGGCACCCTAGTTGTTTTCAGAAATATGCATAATAATAAAACCCTCATATATGTTGCACTGGTTTTCCCACACTAGATTTTTCCAGCGATGTTTAGTCCAAAAATAAGTGTCCTTTATGTGGTTGTCTTATTTATTTTTTCAGTACTTGATCTGTATATTGCTGTAGGCTGCAATGTACTTGCATTAATATTTTTTGAATAATTTTGAAAATAAGTTGTTAAAATGAAGAACACAAGTAGGTAATGCAAATCAGTTTACTGCAAAAGGATTTCTGATTTGTTAGATTCATAAAATTTCACATGGTATCAGAGCGATTGCAGATCAAGGAGGATTGAAACCATCAGCGAAAGGACAAAGGAAAAATCTGTGCGTGAAGACAGTTGTCCCAAGAGACAGCGCAGTTTTAGGCCAAGAGAGAAGAGTAGGGGTGATGCAGTCACCAAGGGAGGCTCACGCAGAGCCTGTGTCAGCTTGATTGGGTGACGTTGTTGCTGCAGAGGGTAGTGTAGTGGTTATTGGGCCATTACAGAGACTGTTGAGTCTCAGGTTTTCCAATTATTGTGGCTGGGGGGTGCAGCGCAGATTTTATCTGGAGTTGTTGGTGGGGTGTTGATTTTGTTGGTGCAGAACAATACCTAGTGGGGCAAAAGCAAAGTAGAGGGAATCAGTTCCTCAGAAGATGTCTTGCCAAGAAATCTAGATCCAATGTTGAGCAACAACAAAGAGAGATCAGAGAGAGGTGGTTCGACAGTAGTTGGCAAAAGGATTTCCATGAAGGAAATCGAAATTCAGAGGGAGCTTGTTCCTTAGAGGATTTCAAGTGCCAAAGAAATCCAGATTCGAGTTTTGTTGGGGCAGCAGCGAAAGAGGGAGAAGAGAACTAGTTCAACATTCATTTGAGCAGAGATGGCAGTTAACGGGTTGAGGGATCAAAACAGGTTGGATGGAACATCTAACTTCGTCATCTAGAAGGCCAGGATCTTGGTAGTTTTGGATAAAAATCGCATCAAGGATTATGCCTTGAGGACGGTTGTTGTTCCGATTGATGTTGATCCTCTCAAGAAGTACAACGAGGCTCAGGAAAAAGCAAAGTGCACGATCTTGGACGGGGTCAAGGATCATGTGATCCCACATATTGTTGAGAAAGACACAGCAAGGGAAATGTGGTAGGCCTTGACCACATTGTACGAGGGAACTTCCGTTTAGCGGAAGATGTTTCTTGAGAGTCAACTAAGATAGTTTTAGATGTAGAAGGGAGAAGAAATCGATCCCTTCCTTTTCAGGTTCCAAAGGAACTATGACCAGCTAACTTCCACAGGGGCTACACCAGATGTTGAATTTATGATCAGGACAGCCCTGAATGCAGTCACTAAAGACTGGGAAACCTTTGTCCAAAGCATCTTGGGCAAGGCTTCTCTTCCCAGTTGGGAGGAGATGTGGGCAGCTCTTCGACAAGAAGAGATCAGACGATGGACCAAGGGAGGAATTAGCAGCAAAGGAATCAAAATCGAGGAGGAAGAGGTGGATGTGGCTCTCACATCAGCAGGACAACAAGGGTGGCAGAAACGAAAGAAGAAGGACATATCCAAAGTCAGATGTTTCAGATGTGGAGAAATGGGTCATTTCGCCACGCAGTGCTCTCAGAAAATAAATAAATAAATAAATAAAATAAATAAAAATTAAAAAAAAAAAAAAAAAAAAAAAAAAAACGGCAAAGAAGAGAAGTCTGACTCAAAGGTTGCTCCAACGCAAGTTGACAAAGAGGACGGTGATGATTGCACCATGAGTGCTCATGCACCTCTAGAGAAGAGGTGGGGCAATATTGAGATGTATTTGGAAGGACTACATAAAGGGTAGGATCCTTGAGGTGCCCAAACTCTTGGATCACATACGGCTACAGGAGCCCTTAATGACAGTAGCAAAATGACGAGAGTCAGTTCATGCGAGGGATGATGGAGCAACAGTGGCAGAGCTAAAGTGCCAAAGTCTGAAGCAGCACAGTGGAGTGTTGCAGCAATGCGGAAGGCATAGAGCAAATACAATGACAGCGCAGTAGCTTCAGAGGGTCAGCACAAATTAGCAGCAGAGGGAGCTTCAGCATCAAGGGACATCCAAACTGACCAACATGTCAGCTTTTGGGTCACTTTTCAGTTGCTTACTTCTCAGCAACTGAATTGCAGTGCAACAATTAGCAGTGGCAGTGCTATGGGTAGCATGATGAAGCAATACTTAACAGTGGCAGTGTCATGAGCAACAGTACAGAATACAGCAGCGCAGTGGATGAAGGGCAACAGGCCAAGCATCAGCAATGCAAAGGACCGATGTCGTGGATCAGTGTGATACTTCTATTGGAAGGTATTGCTAGAGCACATTCCTCGCTAAGAGGGAGTGTTGATTTTTTGGATAGCATTGGATGTGCTCTAGCTCCTAAATTTTGTGGAGGGGCTAGAACACATAAGATCTCCAAGAACCAGAAATCATTTGGAGAAATTCCACCCAAAGTGCATGTTATTCAAATAATTAATTATTTTTTAAGGTGCCTAAGTTAAAACTTAGGAAATTAAAATAATTGAAGCGAATTAATGTAAATATGGGTGAGAAGCTTCTAAGTGACGAGGATCAAGTCTAACTAAATCTTAGTCGTTGATTAGAGATTAGATCACGACCGTTGATTTCTCAACAGGAAAAGTATAAAGGAAGGCTTGGGGTAAGTTGAAAAATACACACAGGGAGAGCAACACTTGAGCTAGATCGAAATTATGGGGCGTGGCTTGCTGAGAATTTCAAAATAAGCTTCTAGTGCAGAGAGGGGTAGTTCGACAACAGGACTTTCGTCCAAGGCCGAGAATACATAACAGAGAGGCAGTGCAGCACCAGAGAGAGACAGCGCAACTCCAAGAGGGTGACGCAAAGGTTGGAGGGCTAAAGCATCACTTAGAGGCAGCGCTGGGGTTTCTATGAGGCAAATCGGGCATCAGTTCAGCAGATCGATTTCTGAGTTAGGAAGGCTCACTGGGAGGGTGACGCAGCTCCTAGAGAAGGTGACGTAGTCCCAGCGCAAAGCTGGGAGCAGCCATCGCTGCACAGCACTGGGGACAACATAGTCACCTGTGGGGTTTGTTCATCTAGTTGTTGGATCTGCCAAAATATTTGTCTCTGGATAGAGGTACTTATGTCGGGTTTATTCTCTGTTGGGTGAGATGGATTTGGCACCCTAGTTGTATTCAGAAATCTGCATAATAATAAAACCCATCTGTTGTACCAGTTTTCCCACACTGAGTTTTTCCGATGACGTTTAGTCAAAAAATAAGTGTGTCATTTGTGTGGTTGTCTCATTTATTTTTCAGTACTTGATCTATATATTGGTGTAGGCTGCAGTGTATTTGCATTGATATTTTCTAAATAATTCTGAAAATAACTTGTTAAAATGAAGAACACAAGTAGCTAATGCAAATTGGTTTACTGCAGAAGGATTTCTAATTTGTTAGATTCAGAAATTTTCACAGCAGGATCAAATCCCATCAACATCAAACCGTATCGATATCCACATCATCAATAAACAAAAATTGAGAGATTAGTCCAAGATATTTTAAAGTGTGGCATCATCACAAAAAGTAGAAGTTTGTATATTGCTCCAATTGTATGAGTTCGAAAAAAAGATTGATCATTCACATTATGCATTGATTATCGAGGACTAAACAATTAAAACAAGTTTCCAATTCCTTTTATTAATGAAATGTTGGATGAACTACATGGTGCTAAATACTTCTTAAAATTGGACTTACGGTCAGGGTATTACCAAATCATAATAAGGTTGGAAGACATAGCAAAAACAACATTCCGAACACATGAAGGTCATTACGAGATTAAAGTAATGCCTTTTGGTTTAACCAATGCTCTGACAGCTTTCCAAGCTACGATGAACTAGTTATTACGTCCATATCTAAGGAAGTTTGTGTTAGTGTTCTTTGATGACATTTTAATTTATAGTAAAACATGGAAGGAGCACATACACATTTGGAGCAAGTTTTTACTGCATTAGAAGAGCATACTTTCTATGCCAAGAAATCTAGATGCACTTTTGGGAAAGAAGAAGTAGAGTATCTTGGACATATAATATCCAAGGAAGGAGTAAAAGTAGATCCTAATAAGATCAAGGCTATAAAGGAATGACCCAAACCAGGCAACGTCTCCAAACTAAGAGGATTCCTAAGATTGACCACGTATTATTGAAGATTTATTAAAAGTTATGCCCATATAATTGCACCCCTAACGAACCTTCTAAAGAGGAACTAATTTTGATGGAATGATGAAGCATAAAAGTGTTTTGAAGACTTGAAGGAAGTTATGTCTAAAGTCCCTGTATTGGCAACTCCAGACTTCTCAAAACCATTTGTTTGAGTGTGATGCCTTAGGTTTTGGTATGGGAGTAGTATTAATGCAAGATGGTCATCCAATAGCTTTTGAAAGCAGGAAACTTAATAAGCGAGAACGTCTTAAATCTACATACAAAAAAGAAATGCTCGCTATTATGCACACACTAGCCAAGTGGAGGCAATATCTGTTGGGAAGTAAGTTATCCATACGAACAGACCATAATAGTCTCCAGTGCCTCCTCCAACAACAAAAAACACTCTCTGAAGAACAACAAAAGTGGGTTGAAAAAATCCATGCTTTTGACATGGAGATATTACATAAAAGGGGAAACGACAATGTAGTGGCAGATGCTCTGTTCAATAAATACGAAGAACCATCATTACTTGCAGTATAGGTTGTTCCTGTATGGCTTAAATGAGATGCAAAGTGAATATGCAAAAGATCCAGAAACAAGTGCCATAATCAATAACCTTCCTCAAAATTTAAAATTTGAATGGAAGAACGATATTCTATGGTACAAAGGAAGAATTTATCTACATTCAAATTCCAAGTTTAAAGCCAAGATTCTCAAGAAGTCACATGATTCATTGTCAGCCGAACATGTAGGGTTCTTTAAAACCTATTATAATGCACGCCAATCATTCTTTTGGAAGGGAATGAGTAACGATATTCAGAAATATGTAGCAAAATGTGATAAATACCAAAGCAATAAAAATGAAAATATTATGACACATGGACTACTTCATCCTTTAAATATTCTAAATCAGAAATGGGAGAAAATATCAATGGACTTTATGGAAGGTTTACCTATATCTGATGCTAAAGATAAAATTCTTGTAGTATTCAACAGACTCACCAAGTATGTTCACTTTATTGGAATGAGGAAATCAGACTATGCAAAACAAATCGCTGAGATATTTTGCAAAAATGTTTACAAATGACACGGGTTTCCCAAGGTCATCGTGAGTGATAGAGATGCCAAATTTAAGGGTAGTTTTTGGAAAGAATTTTTCAAACATTTAGGCACCTACCTCAACATCAGTTCAACCTACCATCCTCAAACAGAGGTTGTCAATAAATGTTTAGAAGCTTAACTACATTATTATGCCACAGACAAACAAAATAAGTGGGTTCAGTGATTACATCTCGCTGAATGGTGGTACAATTCTACTTACCACACGTCAACAAAAATGACGCCATTTAAATCTTTTTACAGTTACGAACCTCCAAAATGGAAGGACTTTGCTATCATTGAGACGAAACTTCCAGCTGTTAAAAACCAGCTAGAAGAAACACAAAAAGTCATCCAAACTCTAAAAGAAAATCTAAATAATGCAATAAATCATATGAAGCAATAGAAAACCGAAACATATTCGAGAGAGAATTTGAAGTGGGAGAATGGATATTGTTAAACTTTAGCATTAAAAGCAGTTGTCCATAAAACAGAAGGGAAAAAAAAATTGGCATCAAGGTTTTATGGACCGTACCAGATCAACCAAGTAGCACACAGTTTAAACCTTCCAAATAAAAGTCGTGTTCACAACGTTTTCCATGTATCTTGCCTTAAAAAGGCACTTGACGAACAACAATCAGCACAAACAACACTTGTAACTTTAGATGAGGAAGGAAGGATCATTCTAGAACTAGAAGGTATTATTTCCATCAGGGAAAAGAAGTTGTGATCACGAGTAATCAAAGAATCCTTGATCAAGTGGAAGGACTTACTAGAAGAAGAAGCTTATTGGGAAACATAAGCATCTCGTCAACAACACCCATCATTACGTATGCTTTGAGGACAAAGCATTTTTTCAAGAGGAAGGAAATGTTATCTCAAAATTAATCAAAGTCTGTAATTATTAATTTATTAGGCATTCAACAAGAGGCACCCAAGGCAGTGTTTAAGCCAGGGGACTCCCACATTTGTAATCATCAATAAATTTCTTTAAATTTAAAGTAAATATTTTTTCCCCTAATTTTTGGTCCAGTCAAAAGTAATTGCTTCTTTTAGTCAAAAGTAGTTGATTCTTTCTAGCCATTGGAGTGATCTATCTCTCTATTTAACTTGTTGCCATGATCTGATTCTTCGTCTTGTCCTGACGATGAACCACACTGGTTGGTCGAAACATGCGGCAAATGAATTTTGATGTGATTATTGCCGAAAACATCTCTCAAAAACTTGATATGGATCCTAGAAGCCTAAATTCAATAAAAAAATATATATATATTCAAAAAATAACAAAGTTTCCTACTCCAACATGCCAAATATTTCTAATTTTCACAAGTTTTGCATGTTGATTCAAATGGTGTATTCAGATTCCTCACTAAAAACTAAAATCGGCGAGCATGTTTTTTTGGACCTATGAACAATTTTCTATTTTTGGCAATGGTCATGTAGGGGTGACACGTGGAGGCTTCTATTTTTGATACGTGGCAATAGTTGTGACACATGGTAGATTGTGAGGGTGACACATGGCAAGATATGGAGGCATACATGAGCTGGAGTGAGGTGGCGAGTCCTTTAATGTAATGTCCCCGACCACTTAAAAAGCCTATGACGGAGTCTGCTAGCCTGATGTGGTTCCCATAGGCTAAAGTAGAGAAATATTTAATAAAGGGGACTTGAATTGCCTAAGGAAAACATTATAAAGTCTAAAAAGGAGAAAGGGTGATATTTCCTAATTAAATGAAAAGTCACTTTAACTTTATAAAGTGAAATCTCATAAAGTGACTTTATAAAAGTTGATTTAATAAAGGAAAGGAAAAAAGGTGACCCTAAGTTTATAAAAGAACGAAAAATGAGGAGACTATCCTCATTCGTGCATTTGAGTTTTGGAGAGAAGAGCTCTTGGAGAGTTTTCTTGAGGACAAGCTTAGGGCTTTGGAACCCTGGCCACCATAGCTGACTTCGGTGTTGAAACTAGACACCCTAGTTGGATTTGAGAGTAAAATCACACAGATTTCACCACTAAGCTTCAATAGAGAACAAGATTTACAAGACAAACTGAGGTATCTAGGTGTTATCAGTTGATTTTATTAACTTATTGGGTATTTTTCTATTGCATCTTTTAGGTTGAAGGGAAAACAATGGATCCCAAGTTAGAATCTAGCCAAATCTTGCTTAAAGAAGGAGATTTGAATCAGTCAGTTGAAGGCACCAATTTTTGTAGGTCGGAGTGCCAAATCTGGCCCTTTATTGAACAATTTTCTCTGTTGGAAAAGGGACGAAGTATCATTCTCAAACCCTGGACAAGTTCTGTTGGACAATACTCGCTGGTGACTGAAGGTATATGCTGAATAGGGGTCGAGTTCCTTAACCAGAGGAGTCTGCACTCATTTTATTTGACTGATCGAATACCCTATGCTTGCTGGAGGCCGTCTCCTTGCTGGGGTAGCCGTGTACCTTTGCTGAAGGAGCCGTGGGCACTTATCCATCTCTGCTGTGTATTATTTCAAAGAGGAATGGCTGCAGCATACTTGGAATCAAATCCCTTCTTCATTGACTGGGCGTGAGGCATTCTTTCTGAGCAGAGACCAATATCTGGGCAAGATATTCGAACCAGTGACAACTGGGAGAGTTTTCTGAGTTATTGGGAGCTGACATAAAGTGTTGGGCCTGCGTACTATCTCCTGGTATCATATTTCTCAAGCCAAAGATGGGACTGTCACCACAGATGGAATAAAATTGCACTATGTACCTTTTCCAATGGCTGTCACTAAATATCAAGTTCCAAATCTCTGATTCCTTCACTGTGTATTCAGATTTTCAATGAGAGAAACTATTCTGTGAGTTATATTGTCACTTATCAGTGCTAACTTAAATTTCTGAGTTGATATAAGGAATATATGTTCGTCTTGTTAAGTTGGTTGGTGCATATAAATACCGAATGCATTACTCAAAAAATAAAAATTATGAAGTGCACCTACAGCAGAGTGTAGACAATATGTTTGAAGAAATTCATCACTGAAAATCCAAAACCAAAACTCAGAAATTTTTAACAAAAATCAGCAGTGTTACAGTTTGGTATCTTACATCTATGTAGGATTGGGCATGCTGGTAAGTTAACTAGGTCACTTGAGTGAGTCAACTCCACTCTAGGGGGACACATGCATGGGTCTAGGAGTGAGTTGGCATATGCTTGAGTTAACTAAATCACATGCATGCATGGAGGATTCTACAAGATTTTCTGTTGAGTTAACTAAACACATGCATGCTCTTTTCTCCACTTTGCCTTAATCTAACTTTCTCTCTCTCCAATTCGACCTCAATTGGAGTAAATCCTCCACTTCCACTCATGTGCATAGCCTTATCTTTCCTCCACTTTGCCCTTAGTTTCACTCTAGCTCACTTTAGTCCTTTTCCACTCTAATATTAGCATGTTTCCACTTCACTCACCCATCTCTCTAGTAGACTAATGTGCACCTCTACTTGCTAATGTGCATTCCTCCCTCTAGTCTCCATGCTTTCCCCACATCACTCCACCAAGACCCCTAATCACCCATGTGCATTGCTGCCTTCTCTAGTTCATTGCTACTTGATTGGGGAAGACTCTTTATTGAGCTAGTGTACATTGATACTCCAGGATATTTCACGTTGTGTTGACTCAACCACTCACTAGTTCTAACAGAAAATGATTGACACCTTACTCTACTCTTCTACGGGATTATCTGATTCACACTCACGTGGACTAGAAGCAATTCACTCATCAATGCACATAGGGTACCCTCACATGAGGATCTCAACCTCCCTCTTTTCCAATGCACATAGGATGAAGGGATGATTAGTACAAGTGTTAACTATTGGCTCAGGGTTTGATCTTCTTTGCTAAGAACTGATCATTCTCTCACTTTCTCTCCTTTCTCTCTTCTATCTTCTATTTTCTTATGCAGAAACATCACTATCTCAGTTCTGTAGCTGTCTTCTTAGCACAGCCAGCCTTCTGGCTTATGCAGAAACATCACTATCTCGGTTCTGTAGCTGTCTTCTTAGCACAGCCAGCCTTCTAGCTTATGCAGAATAAAGCTCTGTTCTGATCTAGATTGTATCTCTGAGTTTGTCGACATTTTGATCATTTCCTATGCAAAATTTTAGAAGTTCCAAGCATTTTTCTAGGTAAAAAATCTGACGTTTGAAGCACTTTGTTTCTATATTTTAGTCCGTCATGAAAAGCTAATGCTGGACATAATTCCACCACTTATGCATGCTTGTTTTGTGCGTTTGCTTTGCAGATTCACAGGGAAAACATTGCATGTGACGCTAGGGACACCCCACCATGGTTGGCAAGCATCAACCTGAACAGAGATTAGGGTTTGCATGTGACAATAAAGGACAAATTCTATTAGATGTTGCATTGAAATTTTTACCACGGATCTAACAAGCCTCTCACTTTCCAAAGGGGTAAATTTCTATGATAACACCACCTTTCTTTGTAGGTTGTAAATCCTTTGAAATTATCACTTTCATGAGAATTGAGACCTTTTATTGTCAAGTTCTTCCAAGAAAAAATTTAAACCTCCCCATAGGCAAGCAGCTCATTTTCAACTGTTGACAACAGTTTTGGGCAACCAGTTGGCAGTTCCCCAAAATGGCACTTTCAGATTATCAAGATCCACAATGTTAGAATCCTTTTATTTTTCTGAAATTTTATCTTTTCTCAAGATCTGATTATTAATTTGGGTGCCCTCTTAGAAGATGCGCATCTGGTTTTGCTTTCGTGATGTTCACAGTGGTAAAGGTCTTGATCAACTCTGGGTCTCAAAATACAATGTGGTGCTTATGGAGATAACAACATTTTTGGATACGCAATATTGAGTATAGAATGGGCATGAATTTGAGGGAGAACAAAGACTAAAATTTTAGACTATTTTTAGCCTTGGGTTTTCAGGTTTTGATGCTATTTTTGGAAACCCAAAGTTGCATATAGCCTAACAAGTCAAATTCTAGCAATTCTAATTCCAATTTTGGATTTATGGGGTCTAATTCTTACTATATTATTCTAGAAGGTTCTTGGTGGGTCCTATTGCCTCAAAATCTGGCAGGTCTTGTGAGCGGATCTGACAAAACAAAGGCTAGACCAAGTGACAACACAATGAGGTGTGGCCCACTGTCACCAAAGCCACCACCTACTGCTCTTTAGTGGATTTTCACCACAAGGGAGGCTTCCCTATGTACGTCACCTAATGGATAAATCAAGTATCAGGCTTGGAGGTGACAAGGATAGGCTTAGGATAGGTACTCAACTTACGAACAGGGCTCAACTAGCTCAAACAAGGCAATGTGTACCATCCTAAATCCTATCTAGGGCACAAAGCGACCTAGGTTTTGTGAAAAGGCAAGGTTAACAAGCTTACCTAGGTGCACAAGGCCATGGAAAGGCTTGAATCTATGGATATGATCAACTTCGGGGACAACAAGCCTTCATCAAGCCCCCAAGTTGAAGCCTAGGTCTAGAATAGGGTTGATCTAGGGAAAAGATTGCCTCGGGAAAATGACATCAGCTCTACAATGGAAGAATTAGCCACCGGAAAAGGATGATTTTGAGGCAATGTCTTACCAACCATGTGTTGAATTCTTCCACAAGCCAACGCATTGTTAGTTTTTGGGGTAGCAGTGGGTGTGTTCTAGTCTTTATGATGTCTAAGAGACTAAGGTACACGAGATCTCCAAAACCCAGAAAAGCTTTCATGAGAAAAGACTCAGAGACACCTCAATTAAATATATTAGCCATAATCAAAATATTTTCTAAGGCTTTAACTTATGAAAATTCATTAATTAAAGTGAATAAATTGAGGAAGCTCAATTTTTCTATAGAGACTTCTATTGATTAAGTCAAGTTGATCTTAGCCATTGGTTGAGATGTAAGTGTGGTCGTTGAGACTTCAACAAGAGATTATAAGAGCAGGTCAAAGGGTTTGGAGAAGGCATCAAGTATTTTGTGAGCAGTTCGACTACCCTATTGCAAGTATTCAATAAGGGCGCAGTTGAAGCTAGGGAAGCATCAGACGCAGGGGTTTCAGCAAAGATTTGGGAGCAAGAGTCTAGAAGAATTTTCCTTAGTATTTTCCAATGTCCGAGAGATAGGAAGAGAGGTTGAATTCATCTGCAGAGAAGGTTGCTACAGCTAGTGCGAGTTGTCAGAGTAGCCACGTTACAGTTGCCAGTTGTCGGATCAGTATCCTGGAGGCAAAGCAAATGGGTTTCTGAGGTAGAGGGAAGCATGACAACTTCCAAGAAGGTGATTCTGGGGTTGTACGAATATTTGGAGGCATCCACACGCATTTCCAGCCATGCAATGCGAATAGCCAAGAAGTGTGAGTTGTCGATAGAGAGGGCCACATCGAGTTGTAGAGGGAGACAGGGTATCTCCAGTTTATTTTTTAAATAAAGATTGTCGAAGCATTGCTAGAAAGGTAAGCAGATCATTGAACTCCTAAATTGTTGAATAATAATAAAACTCTCATCTATTGCACTAGTTTTCCCTTAGGGGTTTTTCCAAGGACAATTGTCCAAAAACAACAGTCTCAAATTTTTGTGTGTGCATATTTCTCAGTTCTAGTTTTTATATTCCGCAGCGTATTTTTTTGTGAAGATTGCAATAGTGAATTTGTTGTTATTTGTCGTAATATTAATTTACAGCTAACAAATAAACTGCAAACAGTTAGGAGATAAATATCCAGTAATTACAATCGTGGAAATTTCACACACATGCGCTCTAGCTTTTACCTTAACCCTAGCCTGACAGCTTTCCTTCAGAGGTTGAAATTAAAAAATTGGAGAGACAAATTAAATTTATGGATGATTTGTGGTGTGATCGACAATGTGGAAAAGGCCAATGCTTGACCTTGGGTGATGGAGTCTAGAGGGAGATCTACTTAGGAGAAAACTAAACCCTAGAATGCAGTAAGGGAATATGAAAACCTAGTTTCATACCCTAGCTATCATTTTATGAGGGAACAAAGTCTTTGAGGAGAGCTTAAAATGAAGGATCACTCAAGGGATTGTCACATTGTTACCCAACAAAATGGGTAACCCTATAGGAGAAAACTTTTCTACCCTTCTTCACACCCAGTCGCATAGACATGCAGCGACTGACAACCACCACTAGTTGATGACAAGCCAATATATCTCTATCACCTAAATTAGCAATATGCTTCTAGTTCTCACCCATCAAGTAAGAGCACATGGACTAAGGTGGGTTTCTAATCAAAAGGTACTTTATTCATTTTGCAATCAGATGCTTATGCTTGTTTGCATTTGGACATTTGGTATGGATTATGGGTGACCTAGAAGGAGGGGTTTTGACCATGATCTTTTTCCCTCCCCCTAAATGGGGTTTTAATCTTCAATCCTAGTCCAATGGGACCTCCCCTGATGGCCCAATGGGTAAAAGAGGGGCACTACTCGGAAAGCCTTGATTGAGATAGTGTAGTTCCATCTATCCCTATTACAAGCCCCTATCTCACATCCATTCTTCGAGTTCAACTAACCATTGGTTCTTTGGAACTTGGCACCCATACATCCTCATACCTAGGTAGGGCACAAAACTTTGCTTCATATGGTGCCTACTTGTTGGCAGGCTATTCAACAATTATTGGCTATTTATAATGCTTCCTGTGTTTTTGCAGTCTTGCAATTGCCTCAAGATGTCACGATTTAAGTGTTGATCTATACTTCCCACCTTCCTATCAGTAGTGTTTACAAGCTCATTTGGAACTGCCTTCCGGAAATTAGTATCCCAATTCTCCTCTTTTAGATGTTGTCTCTCCATTGCTGATTTATCACTCTCAAACAAGCCTAGAGTTTCAGTTTCATAAGAAGAATCATCTAAGATTTGTTCACAGTCACACAATGGTATATTCTTATAATGCTTAGTCCCATATGGATTTCCCCTAGTGTTATCTCTATTAAAATTTTATTGAATTGAACTAGTTCTGATAAGTTAACTTCATAATTTGTATGTAGTATCCCTGAATGTGTTGTCTTCAGATGCTTTGAAACTCATAAACTCCTCACAGCTACATGCCTTTGTAGGATGAAAGTGATTTTTCTTTGGCTATTCAGAAATTGATCTATGCTACATGTTCATATCCAACCCTGCTCAACAAATGCAAGAGAAAAGATTTGTTATAGAAGAAGGGGTAACATTCCCAACTACAATCGTTATAAATTGGTTCTTAACCCCATTTGATACCAAGAATTATTCCATAGAAGCACTAATATTGTTTGCACAAACATATGACTAATCCATGGAAAATGGCAACACCAACACTACAACACAATATTGCTACTATTGTTGATTGTTATCCTTCATGGTTGATGCTAATTATTGACGGCTCTCTTGTTTATTATTACTAGTTGTTGCCATTCCATTGACATTTCTCCCAATGTGATGTTGTTCGTCTATTGTTGCCTCTACTTGTCCATTATCTTATAGTACTACTAATGTTGATATTTCAAGTTTCAACTTTCTTATCAATAAATGGCTATCATCAATGACAAGTTATCAACACAATTCAGTTTGCCACCAGATCTTTTGTGATCAAAATATTAATAAGTTAAAAATACAACTTAACAAAAAAACAAAGGAAAATTTATTTGTCTTGCTCATAGAATTATAGAAGCTACTATCAACCTTATCGTACTAAAAATTTGATCCAAGTAAAAATTATGACCCTAGGTGGCTTCCATTTACCAACTTGAATAAATAGATTCCGTGCAACTAAATTAACTGTATAGTCTAACTTTTTACATTCTCTTCAATGAAATAGGCTCTTCAATTAAACCCAAGGATTAGCTCAATTGGTTGTTGCCAAGGTGTTATTGATAATCCAATGTGTTGTGTAGGTCTTGTTAACCACCAAAAGAGGGTGACACAATAGGAGAATTTCTTATCCCATCACCTTTTCCAGATGACCAACCAACAACCCTTGACAGCCACTACTAACTGATGATGATGTGCCATTCATATCTCCGCCAACTACATTAGTCATATGTTTCCTCACCCATTTGGCAAGAGCACATGTTGGAATTTGGGCTTCCAATCAAAAGGTATTTTATTCATTTTGTAATCGAGTGCTTATCCTTGCTTGTATTTGGGCATTTGACATGGATTATGGGGTGACCTGGAAGAAAGATGGTTTTTTACTGTGATCTTGTTCCCTCGCCTTTAATCGGGGGTCAACCTTTGTTAATTTTAGGTATGTTTTATGCTTAGAGCAATTTATTTCAATCTTCACAGTTAGCTCAGTATCTTTTCTAGATTAGCAATCACATCAGCATTAAAGTAAAGTGTAGATAGAACATAAACATAAATCGTAGAAGACAAGCCAAGACAAGAAGACACAAGATGTGGTGCTAGCCAGGGACAAACCCCAATGTGGGGAAACCCTTGATC
>APFE030281245.1:142578-159994 GCA_000404065.3 Pinus taeda | reverse complement strand
TCCCTGGCTTGCGCCATATCTTGTGTCCTCTTGCGTTGGCTTGTCTTCTGCGATTTATATTTATGTTCTATCTGCAGTTTATCTTAATGCTGATGTGATTGCTAACTGTGAAAATTCAAATAAATTGCTCCAGCATAGAACATACCTAAACTTAACAATAGGCCATACGAATCTTGAGTCAAACATGTAGCTCTTCGAGGTGTGAGCGCAATTGGAATGCATTTGAGAAAATACACGCCAAAAAGCGCAACAGGTATAACTTTGAGCTCAAGCCTTCAGTTGAGCAATTACACTTAATGTAATTTTTAATTTTTAATTTATGACCTTCAAGTGTCAAGAGTCAAGAGTCAAGACTCATTACTTTTTTTAACACTCTTCCAGGTTGGAGTTCGCACGCCTCAACGATTTGGTGTATGTGCATTACAACATCCGACTTCGAGTGAGGCAAATAGAATCACCAATGGATCCAGATGCCATTTCCTTAGACAATATTGATGTATTGTCTCTGTGGAGGGTGGAGTTTAAGGAGCCCATCTTGGAGGAATCACCTTCATGGTTAGAGCCAGTGGCAAATGATCCATTAGAGCAGGGGCAGCAAGAGGACTCGGAGTCGAAGGAGCAGCAGCACGAGGAGGAGGAGGACACTGCGGGAGCATCAGCATCAACGCCATATGCTATAGATATAGGAGAGCATAGCCCCATACCTAGCACTCATTATTTGACATTAGGTGCATAGGCAGGGGGGCCTTCTACTACTAGGGGCGGGACTGGCAAACAGCCCATCATGTTTTCCTGTAAAAGGGGGAGAGGGCAGTGATTTCAGATAGATAGCTGCTAATTTTATTTGTTATGCTACATATAACTCATGATGAGGAGATACTTTTATATATGTGATGTTATTTTGTATTGGTTCTCCACATTTGAGTCCTTGAATGGACAATTATCAGGGATCAACAGGATTTGGTATTGCTTTTGATGTATCATTTCTATTTGACATCATATATATCAGTGTTTTCTTCATATTTATGTGCCAATGTGTTTATTTCATGTTGTTATTGCTTTATATGTTTAAAAATCTGAAGAAAAAAAAAATGAATATATTATGCATTTTTATGCTTGCCGATATTTGCCGATATTTTCACCGATATTGCCGATAAGATATTTTCTAGACCCTCGCCGATATTTTCCCGATATCGATATTATCATCACTGCTTTAGATCAATCCTACACTTCTCAATGAAAGGGATCCAAGAAAAATATCAGCTTCCGTTGATAAGATGACCCACATGGAGTTTGGCCCTAGTTGCCAATTTTAACACTCCCTCTCAACTAGGGAGAACTCCATCCGCTGATCCATATGTCCGACTGTACTATCTCTGCCATCAGTGCCCTGCACTGCTTTGCTCTGCTAAGCTCTACTTTTCTCTGCTCTACTGAACCATGAAGAAGAAAAATTGATCGAGAATGTCTCTAACCATTCTCTACTGACCTGAAGTCAGTTTCATCTGAGGAGAGTGTGTCACATCACTCTTACTGGCCCGAAGTCAGTTTTATTGATCCCAAATCAATATCACAAGAGAGTGTCTCAAACCACTCATACTGATCCCAGATCAGTTTCATTGATCCTAGATCAATGGAGGTCATCCTAGCATAGGAAGTATGGTAGATACATTGATGCGTCCACCGATAGTACTACTATGGTCCCTAACCCCATTTCCCTGCTCATTGATCAGATGAGAGGTACTTCCCATGAGTCCCAGACTGCATGGGTAGGATGCCTCGACAGGAGAACTAATCATCCTCTCCACAAGAGAACAAATCATCTGCCCCACAGTTGCCACGGGAGAACTAATCATTCTGTTCCACAGTTGCCACGGGAGAACAAATCATCCCGGCCCGCAAAAGAACTAATCATCCTGTTCATAGCGTGCCACCAAGGGAGGGTGAGTCGCCCTGTGGTCGTATGTTGCTCCAATAAGTACCCCAAGCGCCCCAGAGCTCCCAGAGCTCAATGCATGCAACATGCAGGACCCTTATAAGAAGGTCTCTCAACGACTCCAAGCCGTTCGGGAAAGTCACATATTTGACCTTTCCCCGGGGCTTTGACAAAATGTCTACGACCTGTACATCAGTCTCAATGCAATGGAGCCTCCTCGCTCATCGACTTACCATATCGCAGATAAAGCAGTATCTAATGTCTACCGGTTGGAGCAATCATCAAATACGAGATTCCTCAATAATCGAATCCCCCCTCTGGTTGTCACAAAGAATCACAGTGGTATTCATCATGTGTACAAACAGCTCACTTAAGAGCTTCTACAACCATGCAGCTTCACACGAGATCATACTCGTAGCTATGTATTCGATCTCGACGGTGCTTATAGCAACCAACTTCTACTTCCTGCTCATCCATGATATCGAAGCAAAATCAAAGAGAACCAGCACTGAGAAGTGCTCTAGTGATCCTCCACACTGCCTACCCAGTCAACATTCGAATAATCATGCAGTTTAACATTTCCAGTAGTGTATCTCAATCCATGAGAGATTGTGCCCCGAAGATATCTCAGAAGATTTTTGGCACCAATCAAGTGAGG
Organism: Pinus taeda; assembly: GCA_000404065.3. Classification (NCBI taxonomy): domain Eukaryota; kingdom Viridiplantae; phylum Streptophyta; class Pinopsida; order Pinales; family Pinaceae; genus Pinus; species Pinus taeda. The sequence goes on along the minus strand of APFE030281245.1, from coordinate 157,400 downwards.
CTCAACCAAATATGAGTTCACTGTGCTAACTGCAAAACATATATCCGGACGGAAGTTCACCAAGAACATCAATGCGAATGAGTTTATGAAACTCAGAGGCATTTCCCAAATCTAGTCCGACATCACTACCATATAACTTCTGAAAGTTATGATCCTCGAGGTAGTCACATGCTTGCAGTTTATCATTCCACATCCAGAATCCAACTCCCTCTTACTTCTGCAAATGAGAGGGTCTACACCTGTCAAAAATAGGTCGTCCTCATAAGGTGCCAGTATGAGAGGTCTATCATCCACAACCTTTGGGTAATCGTTTGGATCGGTTTCACTCCTAGTGAATCTCAACTTCATCAGATAGTTATCAATCCTCTCATACTACGCCCGAGGTGTTTTGCTTCAAGCCATAAAGGGCTTTCTTCCACCTGTATACATGAGATTCCTCATCATGAATCTCAAACTCCTCGAGTTGTTCCAAACCTATGGACCTGCTGCATGAGGGCAATGGTCCCCTTATAAGATTTTCCTTCAGTACATCTCAGACATGCACCTTAATGCTCTACTTGAATTCAGACATCCCTATCACCATTTGACTCACATCAGGTAGGGCCCCATAGGTAGACCTCCGGTGTTATAGATGCGATACGTCAATTGACATGATCCCCAATGGACCATCCTACAACTTGATACAAATTACAAACCCTGAACCCATGAGAAAAAGCATCTTTGAAAATTATATTTTTTAACACGTACCTTTCCATCAATGAATGCCACCCTGTAACCTTTGACTTCCATCACTAAAATGGACACCAGGTTCTTCTTGTGATCAAGTACATAAAAGAGATTCTGTAAATGAATCAAGTTACCCTCATTCAATTGAGGGGTAACATTCCCCACACGCTTTCCGGGATAGGTGGCATCGGCTCCAAGTATAATCCCACGATTGTTTCCATCTCTACCAAATTAGAGAGTGCACCCTTCTATCCAATGAAGTGCCTTGAAGCACTATAATCAATAAGCCAGATTCCCAAAGAATTTGAAGGAGAGAGCCAACACAAGATAACGCTTCTTTATCTTATCAAAAATAACATTTGATTCTTCATTCCTGGGGTTCCTTGCTTTCTTTGAAGAGTTGGCCATTTCCTTGATGACCTACATTACCTGTCATTCCTTTGATCATTGAAGATGTCCCTGGAATGATTATTATCTTCATCAAGAGATGTGTCTCAGCCATTCAGAGACTCCTTCACATAATGGTCGAACTTATTGCAACCAAAGCATCTGCCTTTCCTTCCACCCTTAGATCCAGACCCACCAATGAAGTGATCTTTAGGTAGGCCATCAAAAACTTCTGCTGCACTATTCTAATAATATTCTCTGCTTCAACTTCACCCTCAATGAATTTGAAGAGGGATGAGGAATCCACTGACCCTTTTGTCCTTTCCCAACTATCTTCAGTGATTGCTCTTTCACTCTTTGCTTGGGCATTGTCTTCACCTCAGCTCTGATACCATGTTAATTTTAGGTATGTTCTATGCTTAGAGCAATTTATTTCAATTTTCACAGTTAGCTCAATATCTTTTCCAGATTAGCAATCACATCAACATTAAAGTAAACTGTAGATAGAACATAAACATAAATAGCAGAAGACAAGCCAAGACAAGAGGACACAAGATGTGGCGCTAGCCAGGTACAAACCCCAATGTGGGGAAACCCTTGATCAATTCTTCTTATATGTTCTTCAATAGTTCAGCACAGAGAGAGAGAGAGAGATAGTACGTTTACAACAGAAATCAACACTTTGACTTATCTAGATAAGAGCATAGATCATCTCTAAGAAGATGATACAAGAGATCAGTTGAAGACATGCTGCTTCAACTGATTCCCCAAGGTGACTCCTTCACCTATCCTTGTGTTGTATTTCATCATCATGCTACATCTCACTATGCTACACCATGTTGCACCCATCATCACTATCTGCATCTCATCATGCTTCATTAATCATGATTGTACCCATCACTGTACTGCATTACATGCCATTGTTGCACCATGTTGCCATACTGACCTATGTGTTGGCTGCATCTTGCTTACTTTTTGTCCCTAGCTTGCTTGTTGTCCCTAGCATGCTTGTTGTCCTTTGCATGCTTGTTGTTGCATGCTAGTTGTCCCTTGCATGCTAGCTGTAACATTGCATGCTTGGTGTATTTGCTGCTAAGTACCATACAACTGTACCAATGTCAGTTAGTTGTCCCTTGCATGTTGCGCTCCTTCGGAAACAAATTCTCTGGCTATTCCGGCAGTTCCGGTTGTTCCTAACAGTTTCAGCAGTCCCGGCAATTCCGGTTGTTCCCGGCAGTTCTTGCAGTTCCGGTTGTTCCCGGCAGTTCCAACTTCTGCCCTCTGTGTCAGCTTTCCCACTTGTTCCGGCAGTTCTTGGCAGTTTCGGCAGTTCTGGCAATTCCAACTATTCCCAGCAGTTCCAACAATTCCGGCTATTCCGACTATTCCCGGTAATTCCAGCAATTTCGGCTTTTCCCGGCAGTTCCGACTATTCCCAGTAGTTCCGGCAATTCCAGCTATTCCCAGCACTTCCCCACAGTTTCGGCAATTCCAACTATTCCCGGCAATTCCAGATTTTCCTGGCAATTTCGGCTATTCTCGGCTATTCCTGGCAGTTCTGACTTTTTCCGGCAATTCCAGCTTCTGCCCTCTCGATTAAGGCAACGTTATCCCTTAGGATCTCTCCTCCTACTAAAACCCAAAGACAAGTAGAGAGGAAGAGATCCCAAGTGTTTTGAAATGACTTGAAGGCCACCTCTATTTATACTAAAACGTTGAGCAGTGGGTTTTACTTGGTTGTTGGCCAACCTTGACGAATTGTCCCATTACACAAATAAATTCATATCTTCATGAATACTTATCCGAATCGGATGATCTTTAGATCAATCCTACACCTCTCGATGAGAGGGATCCAAGAAAAATATCAGCTTCCATTAATAAGATGACCCACATGGAGTTTGGCCCTAGTTGTCAATTTTAACAACCTTTCACCCTAGTCCAATGGGATCTCCCTAATGGCCCAATAGGTATATGAGGGGCATACTTGGGAACCCCTAATTGAGATAGCCTAGTCCAATCTCTCCCTATTCCATATTTACCATTTTCAATCTTACAGTATGAACCCTATACTCCAACTCCCTACCTCGCGTTTGTTGACCATTGAAGTGCACTTTTTTTTTAAGACTCCATGCCCGACGATGCGTCAGAGGCTTCACATACCATCAGAGTTTACTATATCATCATAATTTTTTAACTCTATTTTTTCTTCTCATCTTCTTCTCATGTTGTACTCAAACTCAACAAGCCTTACAGGGATTATGTAAAGTGAGGCTAGTTTGATGATTTGAGTCATGTAACAGAGTTAGGTAACTTGCAACATTGTCACCAAGTGAGTTTACTATGGGGGGTTTTTTTACTTGGTTAATTATTAGGTGCTTTCGAGGACTTAATAATTAACTGAGTTTTTTTCTCCAAGCATAACTCCAAAGCCGGAGTGCGGCTTCATGGTGAGGCCTTAGGTGAGTCCTACTGTCTAGAGTCATTATATATTACTATATTAGATCACTCGTAAAATTTCGTAGAATTTGAATACTTCTGGGGTCAGTTTTTTTAATTTTTTAAATTTCCCACATGGCGGAAATTTGAATAAATTTTGAATGTAAAATGTACTAAGTGATGTCTAGAGAAGTTGTATGGGGTATGTTTGCTCAAAATTACACCTATCACCCTCAACTTTATACTATGAAACACTGAGGAGTAAAAACAAATTTCTAGACTCTCAAAACCCATTTTTCCCAAGTTTAGTGGAAAATGTGGAAATAAATTAGCCCAGAAATTAAATAAATGGAGAGAAATAAATAATTCAATGTGGGAAAATGACAAGGAAATGACTTGGAAATTATCTCAAGCCAAGAGTTAAGTCAAAGGACAAGTGGGAGGTGATTTGGCACCTGACATCATCAAAGCATTTATCACATGGGAAAATCGATTTTATTGCTCCAAAAAGGGAGCTCAATTTGCTGACTAGGAAAATCTATTTTGTTGGAGTTATTGCACATGAGGGAACATTCGGATGGATTTTTTATTGAAACTTTGATGGAGGCTTGTCTCCAACACAACTCCACTCATTCTACACTTGACATCATCATGATCAATGAGTTCCCCAAAGAAGGCCCAGCATTTCCTCAAGGAGCTCCAACGCATGGCACATTGGGAACATCAATTCGATGTGGCACTTCATGGCTTGATGGTTGAGGAGTTAACTCCCTCTTGTTGCACATTTGGCATATGTTGGTCTCACACATGGAATTTTGACTTGCTTGATGAAGATTTGGATGGCCACCTCAAGGAATTCGATTTGGTTGAAGCTCCACACTTGTCATCTCATTTCTCCGCCTGGAATTCGATTTCTCCTCTTAGGATCTTCTCCAACACCACTTGTCATTTGGATCTCTCATTGGGATTTGCTCCCAATTTTCTATATAAGTGAGCATTGCGCTCTCACTATGTATTCATGTTATGAGCTATTGGGCTTGACGAAACTATCATATTGTACTTGCAATTTGCTAATAAAATCAAAGACTTTGGGGCAATTTTGGTGGTGCTCTCTTGGCACTTTGAGGTGATTTTCTTTCGTGCTATTGTTATTATGCTTAAATTGTCCTGCATATTTGAATGTTGTTAGCTCCTATTTGCCATCTAGTCTGGATTGATATGTGCAAGCTATCATGCGCATATCCTTGATTTAAAGTAGCATTCTAGCAGTGAACTTGCCAATTTATTTTTGGAAGAATATTTGGTCTATTTCACCCATTGTGTGCTCTAATCCTTTTGCAAGCTAATATTTGTTTCAAGTGTGTAGGGAGAAATCTATTTGAATTTGTGTGTAGAAATCCATTTGGGTGTGAGAGAAGTCTCCCATAGATCAACTCACTCTCGGATTCAAGGTTGCTCAAGACTCACCATTTTTCACTTCAAAGTTTCATCTAAAGAGCAACAAGAAGGAGGTTTCTCTTTCCCAATATCTACTTGAATCATCTATTCATTTAAATTACATGTTTCTTTTGATCTAGAGCTTTCAAGGTTACATAAGCTAACTTAGAGCAATTTTCCAAACTAAACAAGTATGGGGCTTCACTCCCATCACTTGGTTTGGTTTTTTGTATATTAGTATGTGTTATATTTTGTTTCCTTAACATGCTCTCTCCACTAACAATCTCTTTTGTTTTGCAACCCATAGTTTGAGCTTTTGGCGACAAGATTCTTGAGGAGAAAATTTGGAAACTTTCTAACTAATGTTTGCAGGACCTCTTACTCATTTGGAGATCAATTTCAAGGAGGTCATGCACATGAGAGGGCATCTGCAAATTATCTAGGCCATGGGCCTTTGGGGCTGATTTAGTCCTTGTAATTTTCAGATTTTGAGAAAATCCCTTGGCCATTGTGGTTGCTAATTTTTGGAAGGAGACTCTAGCTCCCAAAGCTTTTATTTTGTAAAGTTTCTCCTTCATCGTTTGGGCAGCCTTCTAAAAGGCATTCTCCTCATTGTAACATCTAATAAAAATTTTATTTTCTTGTGGGACCTTGGGATTTTACTCATGGCATCCCTCCTCCTCATTTAGAGGGAGGACTTTGTGGGTAGATTGACTAGCATCTTCGTAGCTTTCCTACTTAATTCATTTGCATTCTTAATTAGGAATTAACACAACCTCACATCACATTTCATTTGCTAATTAAATTTTCTATTTAAGCTCTTGCGTGTCTAAGTTTCAAAATTGACAATTTGCTTCTTGAGCAATTTCATTTATGTGCAAGCACTTTGTTTTTATTGACAAGTTTTGATTTACTTCATTTGCACTAGACTTATTTAAATTGTTTCATAATTATTTGGATATATGTTTCATTATTGCATCAACTTATGCTACATGTTTTGGTAATTATTGGAGCATTACATTTCACTTCAAGCAAGTTATTTGTCTCATTTTATTTAGCTTGTCGACTTTCAAACAATTGGTGAAGCACATGCAACACTTAGGAGCTAATTTCCATTTTTATTACTCTAATTGAAATCATGCTTTTTAATTTATGTTCAGCATTATCTCATTATTCTTACTTTGAAACATTACAATCAACATTTCTTTGAGAAAAAACTTACATGCATCTCATTTAAGCATACTAGCATAACTTGCAGTTCTAATCTTACCTCCAAGCATAAGCTTGATTGAATAGAAATAATAGTGTCAATATTTTCTTTAAAAGTTCTTCTAACTGGTATGGAGTAAGGTAAAGTGTGTGCCCTTGCAGTTATGAAGGTGGCTTTGTCCCCTTGTAGAAATGGAGGCGCACATGGCTTGCAAGAATTAGGGGAAAGGTATCGTTAATGAAGACAAGTGCTTCCTCAACCCCGCTTCCTTGCAGTCACCCCAATCTTTACCCTTTGGTAAGAGATTGAAGGGAAAATCTCTCACCTAGAATAGTCATTTAGTTTAAAAATTTACCAAGATAATTGCATCTCACCTTAGCTAAGTTGCATATCATTCTAACTCATTTAGTTAGAGCAATTTTCAATTTACTTGCAAGTTTATTCATTTCGTGTACTTGATGAATCATTTCATGTCTCATTGATGAAGTTATCTATTGCTGTTGATTATTCTCTTTAGCAAGTGCTTATCTACTTATACTTTGCCAGTGATATTTGGCATCCATTGAGTTTCATTTGCAAGTTATTTTCCTTCAAATTGCTATGCTTATGCTTATGATTATGAATGATAGTATCTTTATTTGAGCATTTCTTTAAAGTGCAATTTGTATCTTGCAATTGGTATGTTTCATCATCTAACACTGATTTGTTTTGCAGGACTACTTATCATCTCATTTTGAGTATATATTTGAGCAAGTCTGTACTATTCCTTTGAAACAATCATTAAGGCACTCATTTACATGTTAATCTATTGAATGACGTGTTGATTATTGAATTTATATCTTGAATTGCTCATTCACTAAGCTTGCTCATAATTTTGAAGTAGCTTTTTTAAGTTAAGATCTCCTCAAAACTCACATCATTTCATCTAACCTTTCGTTAGGGACCAACCCCCTTAGCTTTACCTAAGAGAAAGCTTTAACGGAGAGAGTTGGGAATAGGTGACAGCCCCATCTCTTAGTTTTGCCACCAAGCCACACCTTGTGGGGTTAAGGACTTTTCTCACACAAAATTAGGTGTGTGCTAGGCAACATCAACATTCTTTTGGCGCCATTGTTGGGGACAAGTCCTCTTGTACCTGGGAAATCAACTAAATTTTGGGTTTTGCATATTGGATTATAGAGTTAGATTCTTGCTCAAGTGGTAATTCCACTTGACTCAAATTCTGCAAGAATTTCTACTAGGAGAAATCTAAGCGGTCTAGTTAGCCATACTCTTAAGCCTGAAATGGTTTTTAAAGCAAGGTTAAACAGACTCTCTCATAGTAGACTTCTTGCTAATCTTGGGCAGGGAGTTATTTGTGATATCCATTTGCTTTTTCAAGAACAAGTAGAGCCTAACATCATGAATGATCTTTTTTCTCCTTGTAACTTTACTAACATTAATGGCTATACTCACAATATCCCTGAAAGAGCTATTGAAAAGTTGTCTTCTTTTCAAGGTAACAATGTCATTAGTGCTACATCACATGATAAGAATTTCGATGTTTGCATTTTTAAGTGGTGTAACACTGCTAACCATGAGGATGTAAAGATGAGCCTCATTGTCCTCTTCTTAGAAGAGGATGCTCTTGATTGGTACACTGAGCAACCTGCTAACTCTTATAACTCATTGCAAGCCATCATTATTGCTTTTATGGATAAGTTTGGAGAGGAAAAAAAATAGGCACTTGATCAATGCTATTAGCTTTATGAAGGCGAATGAGAATGAAATTATGAAGTAGTTTAACAAGAGATTTAATGACTTGGTAAAAAGCATGCCTAATGATGTTAAGCTTCTTGAAAAGTTTCTTTTCTGCTCTTATTTGGATGCTTTTGGTGATGACATTTCTTATGAGCTAAGAAGGAAGGAGCTTGTAAATCTGAGTAAAGCTCACACTGAAGCCTTAAAGATGGAGAAGGCTAGAAATGAATCAGGACAGTTAGAAATTCTTGGTTATAGTAGAGGGCCATTGAAGTCTCATGTGTGAAAATTCCAAATTGGAATCCTATTGCAGCAATTGGAAATTATTCTCCTAATTTTTAATTTAATTTAACAATTTATTTACTGTTTACTACAAAATATATTGAATATATCACACTGCAACCCACACAAATAAAACTGCGGAAGAATAAACGCCCGAAGAAATGTTAGCAAACACATAAAATAACACAGTTATTTTGAACCAATGTCCCTAGAAAACCCCAACTCGGGAAAATCGGTGCAACAGTTGAGGGTTTTAATATTAAGCAGCAGTGAAATAATTTGAGTACAATTGGATGTCGAAACTGACAATCCTACAGAGAAATACAGGAAAAAAAATCTAGTGAAGAAATTTCCTCACTCCACAGGCAAATCCAGGCTCTGACCTCAGCTCCAAGTGAGCCGTCCAAACTGGCTCTGCGTAGTTACTGCGTCACACTAACACAGTCTCTTCTGCACTCAGTTCGGACTAGCTTCTCCTCAAGTTGTTTGGTTTGTTGTTCTCTGGGAAAATATCTCTCCTGGGCTCTGGAACCTCTATCCAGCTTCTCGCACTAAAACTCGTCTTTCCCCAGCATGATCGAAACTGCCTCTAGAGGCTTCTGTGTTGCCCCAACATTAGCTTCTCTATGTCTCTTCTACCTCTCTGCAAATGCACTCATCGGATCTGGAAACCTTCCTTTGGCTTCACTGTCTCTGCCCCTCTCTCACTGCTTCGATCTCACTATCTCTCTCTCTGGCAACTAACTGTTGCTACTCTAGAAATCGAACTTCTCAAGTGTCTTCTCCAAGTGCCCATCGAATTCTTCTTATAATCCTCTATTGGGACTCCCGCAACCAAGATTAAATCTTAATCGATGGCTAGTTGCATATTGAAGTTGATCTGTGTGAATTTTTAGATCATTCATGCCTTGGCTTAATTAATATTGATTAATTAACCATATTCCCTAAGTTTAGACTTAGGAAATATTTAAAAACTTGGTTAATAATCTAATTATGTCATTTTTAGGCAGAATTTCCATAAACGATTTCTAGGTTTTGGAGATCTCATGTATTCTAGCCTCTCCAACAAATTTCAAGGCTAGAACACATCTAATGCTACAAAAACTAACACTCCCTCTTAGCAAGGAATGTGTTCTAGTGCTACTGCAAACCCTATAGTAGCACCCTGTCTCTGCATCATCTCCTATCACATTGTTGATGTCTGGTTGTTGTTCCCCACCAATCACTATGCAACTCTGATACACGTTGCATCTATGCTACTGCTGACCCTGCTGAACTGCTGCCAACACTGCAACTCCCTCGCATATGTTGTTGTTGCTACTCCAACAACTGCAACTGAGAAGCATCCTAAATACTAAATCAATTGTGATCAGTATGATGCATCTGTCACTTGAGTCTCTAACTACTACTAATATCTACATCTACACTCAAGATTCTACGATGTTGTTGACTCTGCACTGTTGCCAAATCTGCATGGTGCTCCCCAGCATCTGACAGCACCTGGTCTCTACATCTGTCATTTTGGCATCTAACTGCATCAACTATCACTGATCCATCCTGCCACTGAATACTGTGGGCCCCCGTCACAAGGTATTGATCCAAGAGATGGACTCCTCAAGGATCCTGCCCATTTGTAGCACTCTAGGGCTACAAAACCAAGTCACTCCACCTCACTCCTAGAGGTATATTAGCAAACATGGCGAAGTCTTCCTCCAGCCTAGAGGATAGCCTATCGATCTCTGTTGAGGCTACATGTTGGTCATGCTTCTCCTCCTTGTCCTTCTTCCTAAAAGGACACTAGGTACTGTAGTGACCAAGCTCACCACACCTGAAGCACTTGACCTTCGGCAAGTCCTTCTTCTTCTTCCTCTGCTCCCCTTGTCCCTGACTGGGACCCTTTGATGCGAGGGCCACATTCTCCTCCTTCACCTGCTTCGATCCGTTGTTACTGCCACTGATGGAACTCTTCAGTAGAGCTCGTATCAACTCCTCCTGTTGCAAATCGGCCCACATCTTGTCCCAACTTGGTAAGGTATCTCTACCTAAAATACTTTGAATGAATATCGATCACTCCTCGAAGACATTGTTTAGTGCCAATCACACAAGCTCTGTGGGTTGAGGTGCTACCCAAACAACTGACAACTAGTCCCGGACCTCCTAAATCCTGGTGAGGAAGGGGTCCATGTCTTCCCCCTTTTGCATCCTGATGCATCTCAGCTTTCCTCTAAGTACATCTTCAACTGCTCGGAAGTACCCTGGTATAGCGTGGAGAGAGTCTCCCACATTTCTTTGCCAGTTATATGTGCGACAATATGATCCCGAACTCTATCTAGGATTAACTTCTTCGCCAGTGCCATCTCCTTTCTGTACTCTTTCAACTAGTCTACGTCTTGGGGAATCGCTACCACTCCATCAATATACATCTTTAGGCCAAACTCATCCAAAAGGAAGAACATCCTTACCTTCTAGATGACATAGTTGGAAGCCCCATCCAACCTATCTTGATCACGAAGCCCAGTAGTGGCCATCTCAACAAAAGTGTCGAAAATCTCCTCTTTCCTCCTGCTCAGTCATCGCTCAACTATTCGCACTCCCTTCTGTAGTGAGAAAATCTACTCACAATGACTGTTGATCTGCAAGGAAAAATCGAACTTCTTGAGACTAGAAGTTCCGTGAGGAAAAAATTCCCTTTGTGTGTGCTCTTCTTCCTTCCACCCAACGTTGACTTTGCACTAACAAACTGCTGCAAAACTACTGCGTCCAGCTAGAGATCTGCTCCACGAAAATACTAAGCTACTCCCTCTGCCTCTAGAATCACTTGATTTGGAAAGATCGAATTTTCCTACCCCACTCAAAGAAAACTAAACCTCCTCAAGCAACTCGGCCTCCTAGTAGAATGATTGCGCTGTGCCTGGGAATTTCGATCTACATACCACACTAAACAATGAAACTCCTCTTTTCATCTCTGACCTCTCGTGTCGATCAACTTGGCTCTGATACCATGTGAAAATTCCAAAATGGAATCCTATTGCAGTAATTGGAAATTATTCTAGCCCCAAGAGTTAGCTTAAACGGTCAAATCAATGCCTCGCCAATCAGGAGGTCATAGGGTCAATTCCCAAAAGCTCTTAGCGTCAGGTCAAGTAAATATGGCCGAGGGGTGTTGATCCCCTTCGGGTGGGGTCCACCCTAGCATTAGTCATGTGGACGTAGCAGCTACCCAGTGACCAAGGGCATCCGTGAACCACAAGTGATAAAAAAAAAAAAAAAAAATTGGAAATTATTCTCCTAATTGTTAATTTAATTTAACAATTTATTTATTGTTTGCTACAGCAAATACTGAATAAATCACAATGCAACCCACATTCAAACTATGAAAGAATAAACGCTAGAAGAAATGCTAGCACACACACACACATAAAATAACAAAGTCATTTTTGGACCAATGTCTCTGGAAAAACCCAACTTGGGAAAATCGGTGCAGCAATTGAGGGTTTTAATATCAAGTAGCAGGGAAATAATCTAAATACCATTGGATGTCGAAACTGACAATCCTACGGAGAAATACAAGGAAAAAATTTAATGAGGAAATTTCCTCACTCCATAGGAAAATCCGGGCTCTGACCTCACCTCCAGGTGAGTCGTCCAAACTGGCTCTGCGTAGCTACTGCATCACACTAACGTTATCTCTTCTGTGCTTAGTTTGAACCAGCTTCTCCTCAAGTCGTCTGATCTGTTGCTATCTAGGAAAATGTCTTTCCTAGCCTCCAAAACCTCTGTCCAGCATCTCACACTGAAGCTGGCATTTCCCCAGCAAAATCAAAACTGTCTTTAGAGGCCTCTACACTACCCCCACATCAGCCACTCTGTGGCTCTTCTGCCTCTCTGCAAATGCACACCGTATCTAGAAACCTTCCTTTGGCTTCACTGTCTTTGCCTCTCTCTCACTGCTTCGATCTCACTACCTCTCTCTCCAACAATTGACTGTTGCTACTCTGGAAATCCATCAACTCATGAAATCGAACTTCTCAAGTGTCTTCTCCAAGTGCCCATCAACTTCTTCTTATAATCCTCTGTTGGGACTCCAACGGCCAAGATTAAATCTTAATCAATTGCTAGGATCATCTTGAAGTTGATCTGTGTGAGTTTCTAGATCATTCACACCTTGACTTAATTAATATTGATTAATTAACCATATTCCCTAAGTTTAGACTCAGGAAATATTTAAAAACTTTGTAAATAATCTAATTAAGTCATTTCTAGGCGGAATTTCCAGAAACGATTTTTGCGTTTTGGAGATCTCATGTATTCTAGCCTCTCCACCAAATTTCAAGGCTAGAAAACATCCGATGCTACAAAAACTAACACCATGAACATAAAGGGAAAGTTGAAGCAGAGGAGGTTGATAAGGATCCCATTAGGGAATTAACTCAACTCATCAAAACCATGGAAGCAAATCACACTAAAGAAATGCAAGCCCTGCAATATAGGTTGGTGGCTATGGAAAGATCACAAATGCAAAGATTTCAAACTAGGCCCAATGATAGATGGCAAAAGTATAAGGGCCCTCCACAAGATTATAGGCTACCAAATCCATTGGAGTCCACTAACATGGTAGATCAAGGCCCCCCTTGTTATAGGCCATGTGATGAGCTTCGTGAAGAGGCCACATGCCCATATGTGAAGAGAATCATGGAAAGTGGCATGTTAGGGGGTGAACATGTGGGAACAAGTGGTCAAATCATTATGTTCACCATGGAAGATCAAGTTAACACCATTGTAAGAAATCAGAGGTTGATCATTGGCCTAATAATCTTGGGTTTTGATAATATGATCGCAAATTTTGATAATGCCAATAAGATTTTTAGGGAAAATCCTACATCTGGACAGATTCTTGCTATGACAAAACACAAAGAGATGACTTATGAGAGAAGGGATATTCAAAATCAGAATAATTACAAAAAAAATCTCCTCCTACTTAAGAATTAAATTTTAACTTGGGCAATTGGGTGAATAATGCAAAGGTTTCTATCCCAATGATAGAGCTTTTAAAGATACCATCTCAAAGGGAAAAGTTACTAAGTGCCATTGAAGTTACTCAAAGGGAAGAAAAGCCTAATGATGAACCAGAAGGCAAATAAATTATATTGAAAAGTATGAACTATTATGTGGCAAACGAAGATCATCAACTGTTTTTAATTTCCTTAACAGTGAATAATCGTCTTTTACATAATTGTATGCTAGATTCAAGGGCTTCATCAAATGCCATGACCAAGAAAGTCATGGAGCAACTGAACTTAAGGGTATCTAGGCCCTATCACAACATATGCCCAATGGATTCCAAAAGAATTGAAGTGTGTGGGATAATTAAAGATTTACAGGTTTTCCTAGATGCATACCTGATCCGGATTTAAACAGGAACGCAATAGATTACAGAGATAACCATAAATACAGAGATGCGATAACCATAAATAAAGAGATGCAGCGGAAATAATACTTCATTTCATTAATGGAAAATGCCGAAATATGCTTACAACCAGAATTGGAAATAAACCAGCTAGGACGATGGTAGCTTATCTCTGAGAAGAGATGTGCGGCTACATGTCTCTGAACTGTTCTGAATTTGTGTTACAATGAGGCTCGAAGGCCTATTTATTATTGAGAAACAATGGAAAACCCTTCACATTCCAAAACCGACCCTTAGAAGATGAAACGCCAAATTGTGGGCCCCGTTTTGGGTAAATTGGTACATCAATTTCCCGGGGTCGTAACTTGGCATACGATCTCCGTTTGACGCGTATGATAGCTCGTTAGAAAGATCTATCCGAGAACTACCACTTTGGGAAGGGCTCGGTCCCCTCCATGGACCCATGTTGCCCCCGGATTCCCCAAAAAACGTCGTTTAGGGCCTCAAAACGGCTCTGGAAGTTCAGGACCCGAAAAACTGCTAAAAAATAGTAAGTTGTGCTACAATTAAGGAAACTGAAAATGCTGAGAAAGACAATGGTGGGGGTCCATGTGGACTTGGCAGGTGGCCACCAATATCCACCTGGATCATTCCTCCCCCCTTAGGAAGCAATGGTCGCCATTGCGTTGAGCTCCCCCATGAGATGAGGAAACTTCTGCTGAACCTGTTCCCTGGTGAACCACTTGCCCTGCTGGAGGAGTTGGCCTGCTTTGAAAACTCGGTACAATTGGATATTCTGTTGGCGAGCGTTCTTGATCTATGTGTCCATGATCCGATCAGTTGCAACTTGTTCCATGCAATCTGGATTTAATTCTGTGGGTTGGAGTTGTTCTGCAATGTCGGATGTGTCTAGTAATGGTGGAAAGTATGGCCGAAGGAGGTCCACATTGAACACTGGGTGTAGGCCAGGAATGGGGGAATGCTGAGCTCAAATTCATTGTCTCCCATAGCCTTAGTAATGGTGTAAGGACCATATCGGAGTGGTCTTAATTTCTGATAGGCTCCAATAAGGCGTTCCTTTTGCAAATGCAACCAGACTTTGTCGCCCACCTGAAACTTGTGTGGCACCCGATGTTGATCATGTCGCTGCTTGTACTTGGCATTTGATTTCTCAAGAATGTCATGGACCTGCTGGCG
>APFE030281245.1:37959-132743 GCA_000404065.3 Pinus taeda | reverse complement strand
ACGGCTCCGGAAGTTCAGGACCCGAAAAACTGCTAAAAATAGTAAGTTGTGCTACAATTACGGAAACTGAAAAACTGAGAGACAGTTGCGGGGGTCCAAATGGGATCGGTGGGTGGCCACCAACATCCACCTGGATCAATACCCAGACAAACTACAATTACGGAAACTGAAAAACTGAAAGAGACAGTTGCGGGGGTCCAAATGGGATCGGTGGGTGGCCACCAACATCCACCTCGATCAATACCCAGACAAAATAATGACTATGGATATTGTTGTGATAGATGTCCCTGATGCATGGGGAATTCTATTATCAAGGAAATGGGCATCAGATTTAGATGGTAGCCTCCAAGTGGACGTATCATATGCCCCCATCCATATGCCAGATAATACATTTGTCAAACTTGATCAAGAGTTAGAGCGAAAATATCATGTTGACGCTCCAAGGACACCCAACAATAAAAATATCTATGAGACATACAAGCCAGGGAGAGAGGCAGTATTGACAATCTTTTTACCACCCTTGACAGAACATATTCATAATGAAGAGTTTAGGCATAGCATAAAGAGCTTAGGTATTTCAAAGCTTCCATCAAAGCATTTTCAAGACAAGGCAGAAAAATTGACAGTAGTTGCATAATCATCACCATTGCAGCATACCAAGAAGAAAATATATATATATATATAAATGAATCACCATTTTTTAGCAGGATCAAACCTCAACAAATCAATTTCTTCTTCTCACCTTCTTCTCATGTTGTACTTAGATTCCACAAGCCAAGGACGATGTAAAGTGATGCTAGTGTGATGAGTTGAGTCATGTAATAAGCCTAGGTAACTTGGGACATTGTCATCAAGTGAGTTTACTCTGGGAGGTTTTTTTACATGGTTATTTATTAAGTGTTTTCGAGGACTTAATAATTAATTGAGTTTTTTCCTTAAAGCATACCCTCAAAGGCGAAGTGCAGATTGATGGCGAGGCCTTGGGTGACTCCTAGTATCTAGAGACATTGTATATTACCATACTAGATCACTTGTAAAATTTCGTGGAATTTGAATAGGTCTAAAGGTCAGTTTTTTAATTTTTTTAATTTCCCGTAGGGCAGAAATTTGAATAAATTATGAATATAAAATGTAATAACTGATGTCTAGAAAAGTTGTATGGGGTATGTGCGCTCAAAATTACATCTCTCACCCTCAAATTTTTACTATGACACACTTTCAGGGGTAAAAAATAGTTCTAGAACCTCAAAACCCACTTTTCCTAAGTTTAGTGGAAAATGTGGGAACAAATTAGCCCAGAAATTAAGAAATAAATGACTCCATGTGGTAAAATGACATGGAAATGACTTGAAAATTATCTCAAGTCAAGATTTCATTCAAAGGACAAGTGGGAGATGATTTGGCACATGACATCATCAAAGCATTTATCACATGGAAAAATCGATTTTCTTGCTCCAAAAAGGGAGTTCAATTCACTGACTAGGAAAATCAATTTTGTTGGAGTTAATGCACATGAGGGAATATTTTGATGGATTTTTTATTGAAATTTTGGTGGAGGCTTGTCTCCAACACAACTCCACTCCTAAATTTGGCATCATCGTGATCAACAAGTTCCCCAAAGAAGGCCCACGCATTTCCTCAAGGAGCTCCAATGCATGGCACATTGGGAATAACAATTCAATGTGGCACTTCATGGCTTGATGGTTGGGGAGTTTATGCCCTATTCTTGCACATTTGGCATCTCTTTGTCTCACACATGGAGTTTCAACTTGCTTAATGAAGATTTGGATGGCCACCTCAAGGAATTCGATTTGGTTGAAGCTCCACACTTGTATCTCATCTCTCTGCTTGGAATTCGATTTCTCTTCTTGGAATCTTCTCGAACACCACTTGTCATTGGGATCTCTCATTGGGATTTGCTCCTAATTTTCTATATAAGTGAACATTGGGCTCTCACTATGTATTCATGTTATGAGTTATTGGGCTTGAGAAACTCTATCATCTTTTATTTGCAATTTGCTAATAAAATCAAAGACTTTGGGGCAATTTTGGTGGTGTTCTCTTGGCACTTTGAAGTGATTTCCTTCTATGCTATTGTTATTATGCTTAAATTTTCTTGCATATTTGAATGTTGTTAGCTTATATTTTCCATCTAGTTTGGATTGATATGTGCAAGCTATCCTGCACATATCCTTGATTTAGAGTAACATTCTAGGAGTGTACTTGCCAATTTATTTTTGGAGGAATATTTGGTTTATTTCACCCATTGCATGCTCTTATCCTTTTGCAAGCTAATATTTGTTTCAAATGTGTAGGGAGAAATCTATTTGAATTTGTGTAGGAATTCATTTGGGCATGGGAGAAGTCTCTCATAGATCAACTCACTCCCGGATTCATTGTTTTCTCATGGCTCACCAATTTTCACTTCAAAGTTTCATCTAAAGAAAAGCAAGAGGGAGGTTTCTCTTTCCCATTATCTACTTGAATCATCTACTCATTTAAATTACATGTTTCTTTTGATCTAGAGCTTTCAAGGTTACATAAGCTAACTAAGAGTAATTTTCCAAGCTAAAAATGTATGCGGTTTCACTCCCATCACTTGGTTTGGTTTCTTGTATATTAGTATGTATTATATTTTGTTTCCTTTGCATGTTCTTTCCACCAACAATCTCTTTTGTTTTGCAACCCATAGTAGCAACAATAGCTTCGACCAGACTTGGAGAACTTCGATCTCCATTGATACACCTTGGAATTGAGTAAGACTTGTCCCAAAATTTCGACCTTTAGCCCTTCTATCTTCCACTAGAAACTCACACTTCTTTCCAGCTTCCAGCTTCCAAGCTTGAACTATGTGAGAGAGAATGACATATTCCAAATGAATTCAAACTCCTTATATTTATAGCCCTTCTGTGAGGTTGAATTACTTGTCTTGAGGTCGTCTTGATCTTCTTGAGGTCGACTTGGTGTGGAGGAGACTAACTTCATTTTTGACTCAAAAATAATTCTTTTTACATGATCTGAAAGCCCAAGAAGGTTCTGTTTAAATGTACAATGACTCTAATGACTAAGAATAAATCCTAGAAGTCCTCAAAGGGGACTTTGAACTAAAACATGATGACCCAAGTATGAAACCCATGCTTTAATAAGTCATAACAATAATAATAATAATATTTTCTTCATTCTTTTCATAAGTACATCTCAAAATACATTTATGAAGACCGAACCTAGTTACAAATTTCAACACTCCCTCTTAACTAGGGACATACTTATCGTTACAAGTGCAACGAAGATCTCAGAACACATGAACCATGAAGAAATTTAGGCACTGCAATGCCATGGAGAAGATTCCTAACCAAGGAAATCTATCCAAGGTCCTCCAACAATTTAGGCATCGCAATGCCATGGACTAGATTCCTGACCAGGGCAATCTATCCAAGTGGGACTAAGATGGAATAAAGCTTTTAGCCTCTCTAGGTACCATCAGGCTTACTTACTAACTATCAACCCAAGGATCTAGGTGTGTATCTAAGGTCAAACCTCCATGACCAACGCCACCATCCCTACTTCGGCAACTAGACATCAACACAAAGTGTCGACGAGATGTCATGCCAAGCAATGTCTCACACAAAGTGTCGACGAGATGTCATGCCAAGCAATGTCTCATCCTTTCAATCGACAACAAACCCTCCCTGATCAACCAAATCAGCAACAAATCTCTCCAATCAAACTAATCGTCAACTCTAAACATGTAAAGACATGTTATGAAACTTTCGAGAGATTTACTTGGAGAACACAACCCTAATAAGTAACAAACTTTCAAATGTACATATAGATACAAACCTTCGGGGTCTTCCAAACAACTTGATGTTGCTTATCAACTTTTCATAGTAGGACTTAGAGCTTTTCCAATGAATCTTGACAAAAGATTCCTTCAACCTTGCAACTTTCTTTCCTACCTCTAATGCAACAACAAAATCCATAAATCGATATGGCTTTTATTTTCTCAGCAGCCCTTCAAAAATACATTCTCCAATTTCTTCTATCAAGGTGTCCATCATGACTATGATAAGACCTCCCTCTCAACTAGGGAGATTCCTTTCATCCGAGCTCCCTCTCAGTCTAAGGAGATTTGATTCATTCAAGCTCCCTTTTAGCCTAGGGAGATTTCATCCAGGCTCCCTCTTAACTTAGGGAGTTATACTTCTACTTGACGACATCAAAGAATCTTTCATGGCTTCCATCCTTCTCATCAAAGTTATCATTACCATCACCATTCACATCATGCTTATCACATCAACTTTTCTTTACGAACATCTTCACTATCTTGAAGATCACGTAGTTGCACAACTTATATAGCATGTACAACCAAATCTATAGAAGAATCAAGTTAACCATATCAAAATCACGAAAGCATTCAACTTTATATATCAGATGCCCAAACTTAATTACAAACAAGAGACGCATACTCTTCAACATCTTGCTAGGGACATCGTCATAAACCCTAGACTACTTCATCAAGGCTTATTTCATAGCAACTTTCATTACATATAGGGTTTCAATGTTTCTTCCAAAGGTATGACATACACTATTACAACATATAGCAAACCCTAGATACAATCCAAACAAATATAGATCTACAAAGTATTTAACAACTTCAGAATTCATATGTTAGACTTCCTACTAGGATTTCATACATGAGATTTGACAATCAAATCCAATCACAGCGCAATCAAAAACATGACCAGTTTCAACTAGGGTTTGTCACAAACCCTAGATTTTCTCAATCAAAAACATGACCAGCTTCCACTAGGGTTTGTCACAAACCCTAGATTTTCTCAATCAAACATCAATTGCAATTGAAACTCAAATTTCAACAATCTTACATAGATTTCAAATTATCATATTGTCAACATCTATTAGAGATTTTGACTTCTACTAAGGTTTAACTCCAAAACTGAGAATTCACAAATACTATCATCCTAGAGAAACAAACCTCGATTAGGGCAGAGTTCCAAACCCTAAGACTTATGACCATCAACATTTAGGTCAACTCATATATCTAGGATTCCATCATCATGCACAAGCATATCATAACATGTGTTAGTCAAACCCAACTACAAAAATGTCAATAAGAGTTTGACACAGAACAAACTTGTTCAAACTTGAGTTTGATCGAACAAACACACACATCCCAAGGAAATCATTTCTAGGACGTAATAAGGGTCTTACTTATACACCTTACCAAACCCTAATGATCTGGGGTTTCAATACAAAGCATAACAAAACCTAAATTTCCAATACTTCAAAGGTTCAGGATTTTAGACATTACCATACAACCCTAATGATTTATGGTTTCCATAACCATACCAATACCCCAAACACGACTTTATCAAAATATCAAACATTTTCTTTTCAACAATAACCCTAAGTAGATTAGGGTTTCACACATAATCATCGACATACCCTTAAGTTAGGGTTTTTCACAATGAACCTTTATAGGGTTCCACCAAAATAATCAAAGATATAAGAAGGGTAGATTTATCAAATGATGAATCATCCAATCAAGAATCTTTAAGATTCAGGAAAGCTAGACACAAAGATGTTAGTAATAGTTTGCCAAGAATGAATATGGAGAGAGCAAAACTTGTAATTCAAAACATACCTCTTCTTTCTTAACAAGCCTTATACTTCTAATGCTTTGTTCTATGAGACCTTCTTCCTCGAGTCTTTAACAAGTTTTCCTAGACAAGGAAATAAGAGAAGAAATGTGATTAGTATTTTATGCAAACAAAAACAGAAAAGTAAGGAAAACTAAAAATGAAAATGGTAATAGGATACTTATCTTTGGAGGTTGATGAGAGCTCCCTCCAAGCTTGAGGGATACCTATAACCTTAAGAACAAATAAAATGTTTTTCCATAATGTTAAACAAACAAAACTAGAAATCAAAAAGAAATAATAAAAACTTAGATCAAAAGACTTTAGTAGTGTAAGTCTCTTAAATCCAATTCTTCGAGCTTAGTCTTCTTTGGACATCCTTCTTCAGCCACATTGGCTTTGTTGTAAAATGTAACTAGGTTCGCTCTTCATAATGACATGTAACTGTGACTTTTGTAAATGATGGAAATAAAATTGTTTTTGTATGCCTTGCTTCATGGGTTTCATGAGCAAGTGATTTTATTTTAGGTGGCTCCCATTGAGAGCCTTAGGATTTGTTATTAAGGTCAAACAATTAATGTCATGTATGAAGAGCTCTTCTTGAGCATATGTAAATATATATGAGTCAATAAAATGTCTAAGAAAGCCCTCCAACGACAAGCACAAATTCTCCTCTTCAAGTCGGCCTTGAATCAGAGAAATAGCTCATGTCAGCTCACTCAAGGAGACATATCCATTCGAATGGTAAGGTCGGCTTAATATATGGTCGAACAACTATATATAGGATGCTAGGCTCCTCATAGAGAACCGAAAACAATCTTTGTATCTCTCTCTGAAATTCGGGTGAACAGATCAGTAGCAAGTTCGGATAATTTCGGTGAAGAGTACAGTATTCAAATCTCTATTGAGGGATATTTTCGGGTATCAAATCACAATGTACAGTTCAGTTGAATAAGGAAAAGGACATCAAGTTTTGAGTAGGGTGATCTCAGTTAAAAGAAGCTCAGACCTTTCCCAGAAGTTGGATCACAGAACAGAAGTTAAGTTAGATATCTCTCTAACTTCGGACAAAGTGGAATAGGTTGCAATCATAAGAAGAAGAAAGAACTTCGGGTCTCTGTCTAGGGCTAAACACGGTTCGAATATATACAGCGACAAGGTCAAAGAAAATGCAGTGACAAGTTTGGTGAAGAAGCGTGACAAGGGTGTTGTCTCACAGTCAAAGTGTTCAGTGATAAACTCAGAAGATAAGCATTTCAGCGCTGCTACAGTAGTCACATTTAGGTGACATTAAATTGTTATGTCTCGGTATCATCTCTAATATATCTACAGCTCATCGAAGGCCGAAGTGGATGAGAAGTAGTCAAGCAGAAGGTCGTCAAAAGAGTTTGTGTCTTGTCATGGAAGGGCTATTAGGTCAAGGGTCTTGGTCTTGGTATTCGTCAATTGGAATCTCTATAAGAAGAATTTGTGCAGGTTTTCCTCTCAAAGAGTGAGAGGTGTTTGGCCTTGGCTCATAGCCTACATGTTGTATCTCTTGCCTATTTATGTTCATGCATTGGTTACTGTTTGATGAAGAAGAACACTAATAATCTAACGTGAAGAAGATACTAATCTAAAGAAGTAAAAAGCATTCACAAGCAGTCACTAATGAAAGAGAAATTCCCTTATGCTAATGCCCTAGATTTCTCAACATGGTATCAGAACTAAGGTATTGAAGTCAAAGGAAGGGCAGCAAAGAGACATTCAAGGATCAAGACACGCATCAAAGCAAATTGAAGGTTATAAAACAAAAGGATCAAGATCTACATTGAAGAATCAAACCCTAGATCGAAGAGGCAGTCTACAACAGCAAGAACTTTTGTTTCTGTATTTATCATCAAAAGTCCACAAAGACCCTCATCAAGTTGTCTACAAAGCAAGATAGCTCGAAGGACCTTAAAAACAAAGATCACATCATCTTGGAGAAAGTTGAAACTTGAAACCCTAGAAGTAGTTCTGATCTACACTACAAAAGAAGTCGAAGTATATTCAAGGCGAGAAGGCATTGTCATCATCTTCAAGGTTATTAAACAAGCAAGGATCTTCTCCTTATCCTTGAAGAAGTTCATCCAAAGAAGCAGCAAATCATCCTCATCAAAAGGAGCAATCTTCTCTATTGAAGAAAGACTTTTTCATTTGGAAGAAGATCATCCAAGAGGGAGCTCTAATATATCTTCTTCAACCATCATCAAAGCAATCAAGGTGAAGATTTCATCACATGTCAAGTAAGTATATTTCATTCTTTAATCAATTTGGCAAAATGACTTCGTGTTTGCAAGGAGATCTATAAATTGGATAGGTCATCGAAACTCCTTGCATTCATTGAACATATTAAAAGGTCTCCTTTGAATTCATGGAAAGGGATTCTTATGAAAGATCCCCTCATATAGCAATATTGGAGACATCAAAGAGATGCATATGATAAACTCATTCTCTGAAGGTGCAATAAAGAAGGTCACATGAATTAGATCTGATCTACACAAAAGTAAAGGTATCAAAGGGGCTGATTTAGTCCTTGTAATTTTCAGATTTTTTAGAAAATCCCATTCACCATTGTGGTTGCTAATTTTTGGAAGGAGACTCTAGCTTCCAAAGCTTTTATTTTGTAAAGTTTCTCCTTCATCTTTTGGGGAACCTTCTAAAAGGCATTCTCCTCATTGTAACATCTAATAAAATAATTGTTTTCTTGAGGGAGCTTGGGATTTTACCCATGGCATCCCTTCTCGTCATTTAGAGGGAGGACTTTGTGGATTGATTGACTTGCATCTTCCCAGCTTTCCTACTTAGTTCATTTTCATGCTTAATTGGGAAGTAACACAACCTCACGTCACATAACATTTGCTAATTAAGTATGCTATTTAAGCTCTTGCCTGTCCAAATTTCAAAATTGACAACTTGCTTCTTGAGCAATTGCATTTATGTGCAAGCACTGTGCTTTTATTGACAAGCTTTGATTTACTCCATTTGCACTAAACTTATTCAAATTGTTTCATAGTTATTTGGATATATGCTTCATTATTATGTCAACTTATGTTACATGTTTTGGTAATTATTGGAGCATTACAATTCGCTTGAAGCATTTTTATCTTAAGCAAGTTGTTTGTCTCATTTCATTTAGCTTGTCTACTTTCAATTAATTGGTGAAGCACGTGCAAGACTTGTGAGCTAATTTCCATTTTTATTACTCCAATTGAAATCATTTTTTGCAATTTATGTTGAGCACTATCTCATTGTTCTTACTTTGAAAGATTGCAATCAACATTTCTTTGGGGAAAAACGTACATGCATCTCATTTAATCATATTAGCATTTCTAGCATTTCTAATCTTACCACCAAGCATAAGCTTGATTGAATAGAAATAATAGGACCGAGATTTTCTTTGAAAGTTCCTCCAACTGGTACGGAGTAGGGTAAAGTGTGTGACCCTGCAGTTTTGAATGTGACTTTGTCCCTTTGTAGGAACAAAGGTACACATGGCTTGTAAGGATTAGGGGAAGTGTATCGTTAATGAAAACAAGTGCTTCCTCAATCCCTCTTCCTTGCAGTCACCTCAATCTTTACCCTTTGGTAATAGGTTTAAGGGAAAATCTCTCACTTAGAATAGGCATTTAGTTTAAAAATTTACCAAGATAATTGCATCTCACCATAGCTAAGTTGCATATCATTCTAACTCATTTAGTTTAGAGCAATTTCCAATTTACTTGCAAGTTTATTCATTTCATGTACTCTATTAATGATCCCATGTCCCATTGATGAAGTCATCTATTGTTATTGATATTTGGCATCCATTGAGTTTCATTTGTAAGTTATTTTCCTTCAACTTGCTATGCTTATGCTTATGGTCATGAATGATAGTATCTTTATTTGAGCATCTCTTTAAAGTGCAATTTGTATCTTGCAATTGGTATTTTTCATCTAACATTGATTTGTTTTGTAGGACTACTTATTATCTCATTTTGAGTATATATTTGAGCAAGTCTTTACTACTTCTTTGAAGCAATCATTAAGGCATTGGTTTACATGTTTATCTATTAAATGATGTGTCAATTATTGAATCTATATCTAGCATTGCTCATTCACGATGCTCGCTCATAATTTTGAAGTAGTCCCTTTAACTTAAGATCTCCTAGAAACTCACATCATTTCATCTAACCTTTCATTAGGGAGCACCCCCCTTAGCTTTACTTAGGAGAGAGCTTTAACAAAGAGAGTTGGGAATAGGTGATAGCCCCCTCTCTTAGGTTTTCCACCAAGCCACACCTTGTGGGGTTAAGGACTTTTCTCACACTAACTTAGGTGTCTGTGCTAGGTGGTGTCAACATGATTCCACTGACCATTGGCTCTCTGAGATTCAGCAACATACGTCCTCATACGTAGGTTGGGCCCAAAACTTTTCCCTAGGAGGTTTATGTAGTGAAAAGAACAAGAAAAGGAATATGATGGCCACAAGCAAAAACAAAAGAAGATCAAAATGTAAAAGATGGTCAGGACATACACATTAGCACATGGGCCAAAGCCAAGCATGAGCTCTACCTCACTCATTATGGCCATCCCCTGGTTCCTGAGCACATGTTGCTCCTCATATTATGAGAAGGAACTAGCATGAGCTCTACCTCACTCATTATGTTCATCACTTGGTTACTTAGCACATGTTGCTCTTAATATTATGAGAAGGAACCCTTGCATGTCCCAACCCCTGATGGGCAATGAGTTGCCTCATCACAAAGGGGGTAGTAATTACAATACATCATACAACTCAGGCTCAAACCCTTTGAGCGCACAAGAGAAGAGGAAAACCAAAGCCTGAGTTGGTATCTCACGCATCCACGATTGCTCCCTCCTCACATCTATACCACAAAGCCCCAAGATACCAGAAGGAGAAGTTTTTCCAAGTCATGAGTTCTCATTAATGCACGAAGTCCCATGAATACCGCATATACAGTTCCAAGGAATTCAGTACTATACAAAATTTCTCGAAAGAAACTTCCACGGAATTAAAAGGGAATTACCCAAATACGATGGTAAAGACCATAAAGGTGCCATTGTGTGAGTAAATAAAATGGACGCCATCTTCGGAGCAAACCCGCCAATAGATGAACAGGAGAAGGCCATAACCACATCCAACAACCTAGAAGTTGAAGCATATGATTGGTTCATGTGGTGGCCCAACAGATGTGAAGCTCGTGTGTTCAACTGGAAAAATTTTGTGGAAGCTCTGCTCAAAAGGTTCCATGACAAAGAAGAAGATGGTGTTGATGAAAGATTCGATCACCTTAAACAAAAAGGCATTGTAAGTGAATACACCCATGAATGGGAAGTATTAGCTATAAGACAAAGAGGGTTTTCTGACGAAGAGATGCTAAAAATGTATAGATATGGCCTTAAAGAATATATTCGAGAAGAATTAAAAATATATAAACCCAAAACCATTGAAGAAGCTAGACATGCAGCAATAATTATTAAGAGAAAAGATAAGCTCAAAATGTCATCATTCAAGTAAGATGAAGACCAACAACAACACTCGAGAAAAAAAGAAACTAACAAGTGTAGGTATTGTGGAGACAAATGGATATCATGACACAAATGCCTTAACAAGAAATTATATACTTATGAAGTCGAGAAATAAACGGATGTTTCAAGTAATGAGCTAGAAAAACATATTAAGAAGAAAAATAATTGTTGTAAATGTGGAGAAAACTGGACACCAGGCCATAAATGTGAACATGCATCCCTGTGCTACAATAAAATAGTAGATGGGAAGAAAACTGAAGTACAAGAATGTGATGAACGAATCGTTGTCACACACAGTGAAGATTCAAATTATGAGGAACCGTCATTAGCTGCAATCTCATGTGACTAGAAAAACCTTGATGGAAATAGTAACTCTCTCGGAGATCAAGAACAACAAACAACTGCAAAATACATTCCACCACATCTTCGAAGGAAGAGAAACCAATCTCCAAGAAGGAACATTAAGCTTACTACTCCATCAACAAACTTGAGGAGGAGATTATGTCCTAAAACCCTAAAGCTCAAGGGACTCATAAGAAGCAGAAATGTCAATATACTTATAGATTCTGGTATTACTCACAATTGTATAAACAACGATCTTCCTAAACAACTTGATCTTTGTATATCCCCAATCAAGGACCCGACCATGTCTGTCGCTACTCGGAAAAAATTCAAGGAAATAGGAGAATGTCATGAAGTTTCAATCCAAATACAAGAACTAGAGCTACAAACAGATCTACTTGCCCTAGCACTCATTGAAATGGATGTAGTTCTAGGTGCAGAATGGTTAATGCAACTAGGGAGCTATACTACAAACCTTGAAGAACAATTCATGGAGTTTAACTACCAAGGTCGATAGTATAAATTAAATGGTGTTAACAAGGTCGACTTGAGTCCTTCTCTGGCTCCAAGCAGAACCGTCCTCTGGATTCGTCCTTTCTTGGCCTCAACAATCTTCCTCCATTACCAATACAAAGATATCTCAAGAAAGATGAAGGATATCTCCAACAAGGAAACAACGGTTTCATAAAACTTTGGGGAGGCAAGAGGCACAGGGATTTCGTCAGACTCGATCAGGGACAATCTCACTATAGTATCAATATCTCGTATATTCTCCCTTAAAGCCTTCCCATGGAGGTTTATTTATACTTCTCCAAATTAGTTTTTTCAGTTGGGAAACAGTTGGGCCACAGGCAATAGGAAGTGAGTAACAGGTAAAACTCGTGAACTCCGCCAGAAATTAAGGAAATTTAATTTTTTTGCGTGTTTTAACATATGTACGCAGGTTGGGTATATGTTGACCCGTGTGTACACGCTTTTATCACAGGGCAAATTAGCGTATAAGGAATAAAACATTGTTTTTTAAATTTTGGACCAAGTCTGGAAGGAAGGGTTGCCCAAGGCCATAATCAAAGCATTAGATCTACCAAGAGTGGTAAATGGTGCTATAACACTCCCAGCTCCAAGCAAGGTACAAATACTCATAAATATTTCGCCAACCAACGCAAAGATGTCGCTTCATATCAACATGTTCAATTAGAAGAACCCCTTCTGGTTATGCTTTGAGGACAAAGCATCTCTAAAGGGGGTGCAATGTTATGAATAAAATACTCATAACAATATTACTTATATAAATAATATTTAAATAATTATTAATTAAATAAACAATTACATAATTATAAAACATTATTGTGAAGAGGTAAAATATTCAGGGGACATGACTATTCATTCCTCATGACTAGTCACTACCTATATAGGCAAACCACCATGAGGGTACTATACACACTCAAATTTTTATGAATATAAATAAAGACTTACACAGAATTTACACATTAATGTACCACCAAATTAGTAAACAACAATGAGCAAGAAGTTTCCACTCCATACATCATCATCAAAATCGAGAAGGCAACAGGTTGAAGGAGCATCTTCCCAAGTAAGTATATCTATGTCTACATCTAAATCTGCCAAAATGTCTTTTTGCAAGGAAAGCAACAAACTTGTTGGGGCTTCAAATTTTCTTGCATGGAAGAAAAGGATAGATCTAAACCTCATAGAAAATGAGAGCATGGAACATGTTAAGGGCTCAATCACTAAACCTCCAAAGGAAGATGCTCAAGAACTTGCAAGGTATATGAAAGGGGAAGTAAGGGCTCAAAGGATTCACATAGAATCCATCAAAGATCCCCTCATTCCCTATGCATCTAAATTTGAAACTTCAAAAGAAATATATGACAAACTTGTAGAGTTGTTTTCTGTAAGCACTGCAAGAGAAGTAATCTCATTAAGACAAGAACTCTACAAGCTAAGGATATCAAAAGAAAAAAGGAATAGCCTCATACTTTATGAGGATATCTGAAATAAGGAACCAACTTCAAGATTTGGGAGAAATTATGTCTGGCAAGGAGATGACTACCATAGTACTTAATGCACTACCAGAAGAATGGGATAACTTTACATCAAGCATTTATGGGAAGAAGGAAGCTACTCCATTCAAGGATCTATGGTCAATATGTAAAATTGAAAAAACCAGGTTGAAGGTGAAACTTGATGTAGGATCAAATGAGCAGACTCAAGCATATGTTGCTATGGCAATGAAAAAAGGAAAGTTTGGAAAATTTGGTCATCAGAAACGAAAGAAGAATATGACAAAGGTTCAATGCTATGGATGTCAAGAATATGGTCACTACAAAAGGGATTGTCCTAAACTTAAGAATGACAACAACAAAAGAGGAAGAGAAGAAACCCATGTTACTAAAGAAATAGAGGAAGCTGAAAAGAAGAAATCCAAGGAGAAATTAAAAGATCTCTACTATGATTGAGATAGTCTTCCTCACCCAAGTTCTTTTCAAGTTTTTCTGTTGTATAGCTATCATGGTAGGAATTACTAAGAAGCATGATAGGATGCATCATGGCATCATAGAAGCATACAATTGAAAGCAAGAGCTCATGACATTATCTTAGAGAAGCATAGCTGAAATAGAAGTCTATGGCAGCCACCTTTATAAGGATGTAGCTCTTGGTAACCTCATTAGAAGCATAAGTGGTACTTACGGGAAGAAGAAAGTCATCTAGGATAAAGCTCATCATACATTATTCAAGAATGGCATTTGCAGGATGAGGATGATCATGATCCTCTGCTAGAATCTTAATTAGAAGATTCACGTTTGATAGAAGCAAGTGTTTCATCAAGAATTCCAACTTGTAGGGATTCATGAAGTGATGGTATGATGTCAAAAGAAGTGAAGCAAGTCAAGGGATTGAAGTTTTTTCAATCAAGGAAGTTGTTGAAAGAAGTCTAGATGACCAAAAGGAGAATATGAGGTATGTATGCTTGTATTTCTATAAAACATGAGTCATGTCATAAAGTTGCAAATAGTATGAATAAATGCTCTGCCTCATGAGCATAATCAAAAGAATAAATTCTCCTCCTTTGGAAGGATTCATGAAGGCATGATTCACATATTGACTAAAATGAAATCAACATAATAAGTCCTCATATGGAATATGAGGTGGTTGACTAAAATAAAGAAACTGTGGATCGAAGTTCCTGGGATGCAATATGTGAAGAAAGTAAGGAAAGATAAGAAAAATGCAACTATGAAGAAGGAAATCAACATCCAAGGACTAAAAGTTTTCACTGTGATATCACCATGGGAAAGATATGAAGATTCTAATAAAGTTTGAAAAAGATAAGAGACCCTTGACATCATGTATCTTTTTGGAGATGTGTCAATATGTATGCAGGATGTTGATGCAAATAAAGAGATGTCATGATGAATGACCATCACAAAAGGTAATTTTGACTTAAATGTTCATGTTCTATTTTTGAAACAATATTTGGATGAGAAGAGGTGTAGATGTCATCTACAACTGATGTTCATGTGGTAGGATGAAAGATCTTGAAGGAAACATGACACAGAAAAGGTAGCAAGGCAGGAAGGCCAAATATGGACTAATGGATCACTTTCTGATAAAAGAAGGATGACATGACTGATATGATTCATAGATGAAAGTGATGGATGGTTTGTACCCTACAAGAAGTCCCAAAAAGGATGAAGGCTCCATAACAAAGAAGGAATTCATGACATCAAAAGAGGGAGTCCTACAAGCAGCCGTTTGTCCCATGATCTCCACCTAAAGAGCTGTTGAAAGCAAGTCCCTGGCCAAGAGGGAGCTTGGTCAAGTCCCTAATTAAGAGGGAGATTGGGTACATTCCTTCAATGGAATAGGTATATCCTCCCTAGTTGAGAGAGAGAGATAGACACGTCATTCCTGTCTTCACTTCGGAAGATAGAATGGAGGATTGGGTAAGCATCTGGCATCAAATACTCTTTGAGGATGTGTTAGGGCATCCAAGATAAGAGTAGTCGTAGAGGACCGATATTCTTTGAGGAATGGGAATCCAACATAAGAATAGTCTTGGTGGAACATACTCTAAGAGAACCCAGGTGGGGTATCTTCAGAGAGAGACAATGATGAGGGTATCTATAAATCATTGGTCTCACCAACATTGTGCTCTAATCTTGTGGAGAGATAAAGCGGTTAATCAAGGCCTTGCTATGTGACAATGTTGGATGACATGATGTTAAACAAATGGGTTACCAATCCGACTCTTCTTATGAGAATTCTTCAAATTGAAAAGTGTCCAAGTACCTTGTATGGATTATGAATACCTCCCTAGATAAGAGGGAGTGTTGAAATATGTAACTAGGTTCGATCTTCATAATGACATGTGTAGTCATGATATTATGTAGTTGATGTAAAGAGAACTAAATAATTTAATTATTTATGTTATGCTTGAATCATGGGTTTCATGCTCAGGGAAGCTTATTTTTATAGATGAAGCTCCCATTGTGAGCTATTAGGATTGGTCATAAAGTCAATTGAGTCATTGTCATGTATTGAAGACCCATTTGGGCATGTTACATATTGTAAAAGAGAATTTACTTGAGTCATAAACCCTCCAAGACCTTGTGACAAGTAACTCCATCAAGTTGGCCTTCAAAAGGAGATGGAGATCATTCTAGAAGAGGAAGTCGGCCTACACACTAGCACAAGTTGGCTTATTTCATGGGCAGACTACTATATAAAGGAGGTCTCGTCCTCACTTGAAGGGCATATATTCAAGCATCTGAAATAGAAGAACAAGTGCTAGAATCACAAGAAAAGGAAGCCTCTCATCAAGTGAAGAAGGGTAAAGAAGGAATTGAGGCAATTCTGATTTGTTTTGGGGCAAATACCTTGCATTCGTGAGAAGAAGAGGAGTACCATTTGCTGCAGAAGGAGCCGAGTTAACACAGTTGTCCTAGGAAGCAGAATCAAGGAAGAAACTAAGTCACTTCACAAGCCAAATTGCAGAAGAAAGAGACTCCATCCAAGGGAAGGGAATCAAGTGATAAAATTATTGTTTATCCCTCACACGTGTTGCAACTAGGGTTCTGGAGAGGCCGAGAATTGCAGGTCTGAGTCAATAGGCCAAAATCGGAAGGGAAGCTGAGATCTAAGGTGAAGCAAGCCGTTTTCACTAGCATTGACTCAAGGAAGAAGAATTGATTTATAGGAAGCCTTGTGACTTGGTCTTGGAGAGGTTAGTAGGCAAGGATCTTGGTCTTGGAATTCATCACTTGAAGATTCTATAAGAAGAAGAATTTGTTTGGTTTTCCTCTCAAGTTGGAGAGGCTTTGGCCCTGGCTGACCGCCTACATCTTGTGTCCCTTCTCTCATTGTTGTTTATATTTTGATAGTTGTTTGATGAATATAACTCTGCAATAATCAAAGCTAAAGAAGAACCTAATCAAAAGAAGTAAAAAGCATTTACAAGCAGTTATTATTACTAGAGAAATCTCCTCTTGTCTCTGCCCTAGATTTCTAAACAACCCTAGCCCTGACATCCCCCTGTACCCCCAAATTTCCCTAAAATTTGGGGGTGCTCCCACGTCCCCCATGTGCTTCTCCCCCCCTCCGCACTCCCCCATGCCAGAAACTTGGTCGAATATTGCTTAAAACATAGATAAGATAATGCTTTCAGATCAACTAACCAAGTGACAACAAAACATATCAATTAGAATCTATGACAGTGATAGATAGGGAAATGTGTCACTAATGTTTTTAAGATTTCAACAACTTCACTTAAACTGGCATTGTTGGGAAATAAAACTGTAGTTAAAATAGCATATAGAATTCAGCAAAAAGCGTAAGTGTAGACATTGCCACATGAAAGATTTCCATCAAATACTGATTGTTTTAGAGCAAAACAGCCTAAAGTGCATTAGAATCACACTTGAAAACTTGTCATTGTAATAAAAGAGGGGGAACTGCTGAATATCGAGGTAATTAGTCTGTAAAAATGAATAAGAGAGGGCAACAAAATACATAGATGATGCAGAGGATATATTAAAGAAAACAAGTGATGTGCATTCTCAATTGAGTGAAATTGCACAACACAGTTATGAGCTTCAGGAAAACTTGAGAAAATGACAAACATTAATGAAATAAAGGATGCAGCAAATTCAGTAATTAGAGCTGAAAGTACAACAACTTCAATAGAAAGATGCTAGTATTCCAATAATTAATGATTCAATTTTCGAAGTGTGCAAAGAGGCACTTACAAAAGAAATAGATGACTTTTATACATCCCAACAAAGTTCTAGAAATGTCACCCTTTTTACAGGATTAAACTATGTTACCAGGAACAAGAAACACGAAACAAAATGCAAAACAGGTAAGAGTATAAGATACAGAAATTCTCAAGTCTTGCTGTAAGAGATATTTTAAGGCTTAATAAATATATACACACACAATTAACTGTTTTACAAAAATTGCAGGTCATTCAAATTTATACAGCACCATACAAAATTAAATATCGTGTTCACATTCATAACAAAAAAAAAATTCTCACTTATATTCATATGGATAATTTCAACAATGCAAATACTAAAATCATAAATGTTTACCGGTCAATTAAAAACTGATAAACTTGATCACAGATAGACTAATGTTCTGGCATGATGCAATGGATAAAGGGCATCAATGTATTCTACGTTTCCATTAACATAAAAGATGTTCACAGTAGCAAACAAGCCAAGCCATTGATCTTGATATAACTTTATTTATTTTCTTTTTCTGTAACATCTATTGAATTAAATCAAAAGCATAGTTTTAAAACTCGGACTTGGACTTGGAACCAGCCGAGGGTCAACTCCAAATCAGTATCAACTCGGACTAGTTGATTATAATGAATCAGTCTTTGTAAAAAGTACATTAAATAATTAATTTTAAAGAAAAAACATATTTTTAAAGATTTTCATTCATGTTTCCAAACTCAAAGCATTAGAATAATAGAGAGAAGACAACATTTGATCAAAGCTTGCTCATGAATATATCTATTATATCAAAATGGAACCGAGTGCACTGTCCAGTACATGTAATATATAGAGATCAGAACAAAAACACATAACCAATGCTGCTCCAAAAACCAACTCCTCATCGTTGCTCCAAAGATCACCCAAGAACCTCCTCAATGCTACTCCAAAAACCAACTCCAACTGCTCACAAACTCCACACAAATGTTCACATAAATGCAATGAGATAGTTGTGAGGAAATATGAGGGGGTTGGGTCACCTTTATAGATTTGGGAGAAGGGTAGAGGGGCTAGGAAATAGTTTAAATAAAAAAAAATGATTTCAAGTCTGCCCAACCCACCTTTTTTCCCACCACCGAGACCAACTGGTTTAAGTCAGGCTCGGTCAGTCCGGCCAGTCCATTACCGAATCGGTGCCCAACTCAACCAGTTCGGTAACAGATCAGCCGCCGAACCGGAAAATTGACCTAGTCAATCTGGGCAGGGTTATGGTTCCGTCAACCAAGCCGATTCCGAGTCAAACTGGCCTAGTTTTAAAACTATGATCAAAAGGCTGTGTCATTATCCATTGTATGCACTAAATCAAAGCTTCATAGCTTCATACTAATTTCTACAGCCAAGAGTGTCTTTGGTCCCACCATGGAAAGGGATAGATTCCATAACAATGGTTCCTACTTTTTACATATTTCCATTCATTCCCTGATGTACATGAATAAATCTTGACGAACTAGTTATATAAGAAACTACAAAAACAGAAGATGCTTAACTCCTTAAAATTTCTTTCTAGCTCTTAGTTTCTCAATCTGCACCCGATTCTTTTTCTGACGTAATGACTGGGGGCCAGCATTTTAGGCAATTTTTCTGAATTTTCCGAGGTGTTACCATTAAATCTTGCACTTTAAATCCAGGGTCCAAGGATCAGTGCAAGACTAAAGATGACTCAAGAGTCAAGAGTGGCTAACGTATTTTCTAACTTTATCACGGAGGTGATGCACCCTAGAAGAGAACTTGCTTGGCAGATTTAATATGTTACATTGCAGATTGCTTTTATTGGAGGAGGGTTGCTTCACTCGGGAGATGCTTGGAACATTTTTAAAGTATGCAATCTATTCTAGTCTTCTCTCCCTTCTAATTCGCTTCTTCATTTACATAATGTTGTAAAGTCGAAGGAAAAGGGGAGAGATTACTATTAGTAATCAGCAAGCATTGTTTATTAGTGCTATGTACCCTCTCATTGCTTCCATCCTTCCTTCTTGAGAGTGTGTAATTTGAAAGCTAGCATAGAACACATTGTGGTGGTTGGACTTCTTCGCTACAGCAACATGATTCTACCTATCCGATCTTGACTTCCCAAAGATCTTAGAGAGTTGCTGGTGTATTCCTATCTGTCAAGGTCTTTGTTATTCCTACAATTCTTGGTAATAAAGACTTAACCATGATTCTCTAGGTGAATAGTACTCTGTTATGTGTTTAAGAACAACTATCTTTCATAATCTCTTGCTTTTATTTGCTTTCTTGATAGAGTTGAAGCAGTAGAACTTGAATGGTTTTCACTTACCCTATTTTCCTTTCCTATCTCCTAATTCAACTCCATATGGCACTGGTTAATTACCAAAAGCTATCCAAACATTCCCAAAAGAAAAACTATTAATTTCATCGATTTTGATGCATCTTAGGCATATAGAGCATATAGATCAGCTGTATTTTATCCATTGTCTTCCAGTTTTCTATCAAAATTACAGCAAGCTTAACTTGCTGATTTTTTATTTTCCGTGCATTAAAAACACATAAATATCAAAAACATAAAAAAAAGTACAAAAGACTCTTAATATAATAATGTCTAGCATCAAATACGGCCATATACAACCTGCTATAGTTGCTGTTTCTACACAATAATCAGTGGTTCCAGCTTGCCATTTTTATTTAGTTGTGGGTTTGAAACAGAACAGCAATCTTTATTTCGATTTTCTAGGTGTTACTAATCACTATTTGACTCACAGTTGACCCCTTAGATCACTTAGGGATACACCACTAAAGTCAGTAGGCACTAACTTCTATGTGAGAAGTCAAGCGAGATGACAGTGGCTTGATTTCTAATGTTATCCAGACTCTAGTTACATTCACAAGTTCTGGAATTTCCAAGTGATTAACTCGAAGAGATTATAGAAATTTCAATGATATTCTTTATTATCGCAGACCACCAATGTTGAATACATTTGTAAGTGTATATGAAACAGTCGTGTTAGAATTTTCCAGTAAGAAATGGCTCTACCTAATTATATATGTAATAATCATTGGTTGCTTTGTCCTAACTACACTTCTAACTTAGCACTTAAAAGTCTAATGACTAATATCACGTAGAACCTATTTTAATGAATCCCCGAGCTTATGACTTAATAAACATTACACCAATTCTTCATTTAGCAGATTTATGTCAAGTCCTCGTTCAAAGCACACCAGTTTATCACTTTCATTTGAACTTTTTACTTAATATTCATTTTGTATAAATGAATATTAATTTCGTATTTTTCAAAAATTAATAACAAATAGTTGGATTCTAAAGTTATATTTATGCAGTACCCTTTCTACCAAACTCGGGCAGGTTTCTGCTCTTCAAATACCATAAAATCTAGAACTTCAATGTCACAGATTTTATTATATTTGTAAACATAGGTAGAGGCTGCACATTCCTTTGCTCCAACCATTCAGAATGCTGTCACTTTAACACGGAAAATAAGATGTGCCCCCCGATTTATGGCGTGATCTTCTACATACATGCATTATTCAAACACAGCATAAGGAAGCTCTCAAGGGGATGTTATAAGGAAAACAAACCAGCTGAAACACCACAAATGTACCTTAGAGCCCAATACATTTCTTGCATGAATGCCATTTTGTGTGCATTTATGCCAAACTGAACACTCATGAGCAACAACCTTCTTGAATATGCACTGACTATTATTACATTTCTCCTCATAACTATATTAGCAGTAATTTTGTAACCCAATTAATGGTATATCCTAGAAAATGTGGTGAATTCTCAACTATACAACCAAATAGAAATAATAAAGTGAATTTTCAAATACATCAATCTATGTTTTAAAATGCAAAGAATTTACATTGCCTTTTGAAATAATAACAAGACACAGAATTGAGACTACAACCACAGGAATAGATTATAGAACCTATTAACCTAAGGGTAACCAGTCTAACATTAGAAATAGAAAGTTCAATAAATTTACAATTCTAGCCTAAACCTGGAAAACATAGGATTATTCTAATACCAGAACACCCAGTCACTCTGTGTGTGTGTGCGTGCGCGTGTGTGGGTTAGGGACAGAGAGAGAGAGGGAGAGAGCAAACCTGACTTATCATTTCCGGAGCCAACGGCCCAATCTCTTCTTGAACTTTCTGATGATTCTGGATACCTTGTATTTGTATTGCCAGAGATTCCAACCCAGCTATTTCCATCAATTATTGATTTAATGCGTGCTCTAACTACATCCACGGAAGGACCTACAACAGTGATATGGCCCATCTTACGCTGCTTTCTCATTTCTACATGACCATAAATATACACGTCAGGATGATTAATATGCGGCACCTAAGAAAGAGCAAATAGTAATTTATGTAAATCCAGCAAATCTTGCAATTGGCAAAAAAAACACAAAATAAAACCCTGTATGTACCACTTATAATTTCTAACCTACCTGGCTTCTCATACCAGTGAACACTTGCACCGGGAACTGATACAGCCCTTCTCATGAGTTGATGGGCTATATAGAAACCCTCTTCTCCCTGGTTTATGAACAATAGTCAGCATCAAGTTTACAAAGTTTTATTATTCTTCATTATTCATATGCATCCTAGAGCAAGGGATAAAATATTATGATCTCATGGAGCAAATTCATGCATGCATGCCTCGACCACTTTCAGTGATTAGCAACTAAATTACAATAATGAAAATAGCATCTAAAGGTCTATCTAATGATATGTAATAGATTTTCTTAGATACTAATCAGTGTCTTCATAAAGGACACGACCGTTGACCATTAACATAATTGTTCCAACTACAAAAGAATTGAACCCTACCAAACAATACTATATTTTACCAAAGAAAAGGTCTTCATGGTGTAGGCCTTGCGAAATTTCAGAGGGCTTTGACTTTTAATGACAGAGAGAAATTCCATCTCTTAACTATAGGTTTCCCAAATCTTAACCCTATGGATTTTGAGTCTTAGGGCTGTTATGAAATATAGAATAAGACCGCAATGGAAGGTGAACAATATTTCGTTTCTGAACAGTCCAATCTTCTAGGCATTCCAAGGAGAAAACATACCAAAGTGATTGGTTAGTGTCATCCCTCTAGGGAAATCTTATCATGCATTAAACATCTCCGGAAACTCACTTTACAACAGTTATAACAGCAGTAAAACAGCCATTAACTCCTTCAATTATGATATCAAACCACTCAAGAAAATTGTCCTTTCCTCATGTCAACTAAACAAGACAAATAGCTGTAAACTACAATTCATGAAGAACATACATGGTTGGAAATCAAATCTGCAATACACAGAAGTTGCAGACAGCTGAAAACTTCATTAATATACACAAGATAAAGTTGTTGTGCATACCACAGCCTTATCATGACACTAGTACAATCCACTAATCTCTAAAATCATAATTAGTTAAAAGAATGAAAACCATAGTAGAATAAAGGAGCAACATGTATGAATCACTCAAACAAGTCCTCCAAGAGAAGCTATCCATTTCTCTTCTTCTTCATCACATACACCCAAGGTTTCATCAAAAAACCCTAATCACAAACCTCCAAGCTAAGTTACCAGGATACGGATCCGGATATGGATTCGGATACGGATCCGCCAGTTTTTTGAAAAGCCAGGATCCGGAAATGGAAAGTACAAGCAAATATAAAATATTTTATAATTTTTAAAATAAAAATTTATATAAATATAAAATTAAAAACATAATTTTTCAATATGTAATTTTTATATACAATAAATAATTATTATATAAGTAATTCCTAAGGTATCATTTATAAATATTAATTAAATTTATATAAAAATAAAAAAACATATGTGAATTTTTAAATATATAACTTCAATATAATACTTTAAAAATAATTATTAAGTTAATCATAATATAATTAATGCATCATTTATAAATATTTAAACATTAATTATTAGTTATAATTATTTATATTAAGCAAATTATTAAACTTATTTTAGAAAAACTATTTTTAAACTTGAAAATAAACTTTAAAATTTATTAAAATATAAACTTACTTTTTAAACCTTTAATAAAATATCTTCTTAATAAATACGAGTAGATTATAATCTTGACGTCACATGTATTAAAGTTTATAATATGTATTTGTATTAAATAATATAAAGTTTATAATGTATCTTTGTATTAAAGTTTATAATATATATTTGTATTAAATAATATAAAGTTTATAATATATCTTTGTATTAAAGTTTATAATACGGTCAACATAGAAATAATAAATTGTGGCTCGCCAACTCCCTCTTGGACTTCATATCCGCTACTTCTTACCATTAGCTTCATTCACTTGAATTAAAGTTTATAATATATTGTATTAAAAATAATACATTTCAATGTAAGAATAATAAATTTTATGACGTCCAACAACTCAGTTTATTTTCGCATTGGGATTTTTAATCCATTTCTTAACATTCGAAAGTGAATTGCGTTGATATTTCTGTTTAGAAATTTTGTGCCGAATTACAGTTTTTACCCAGCGAGAGAAATTTTTGACGACATACGGTATTTACACACGGAGAGAGATGGGCAGATCTCTACGGATCCGGATCCGGATCCGTCTCTGATTCGGGGATCTGCGGATCCAGCCATCAG
This sequence comes from Pinus taeda, assembly GCA_000404065.3. Taxonomy (NCBI): domain Eukaryota; kingdom Viridiplantae; phylum Streptophyta; class Pinopsida; order Pinales; family Pinaceae; genus Pinus; species Pinus taeda. The sequence continues at coordinate 108,271 of APFE030281245.1, read as the reverse complement.
GCTCGACGGATCCTGTAACATAGCCTCCAAGGAATGAAACCCTAACCCTAGACTTTAAGATGCTCCAAGAAAATCATGAAACCCAACAGACACCGAGAGAGACAAACACCAAGTACAAATGAAAATCCAAGAGAGAGAAAATGACTAGCACACACTCCTCTTCTAGATCACATCTCCACACAAGAGAATATTTATGATGAGTCAATCTGATGAATGATGATCATCTCCAACAACTTCTTGGTCACAGGTGTAAACCCTTTTCACAATAGCAATCTCCAACAAAGACATCCTCCTCTCATATATAACTTCTCCTAGTGTTTCCTCATGAACTCTATCGATTCACTCCAAGAACACATTTACAAAGAGAAGAGAACGATGATGATGATATGAAAGAACTATCTCCTTCATCTTGGGAGGTAAGGAAGGTCAACAATATAATGTGGGCCCAAGGCATTACAAGCAACCTACAATAAGCTCATGAAGGATTCCCCTCCAACCTACACATTTCATGATCCAAAGTAATGTTTTATGCAATAGGGGCTCCAAGATGATGTAGCTACAGAACACATGCCCACAACTATCAATCACAAGCCAACATGAACTCCATCATTGCTAACCATGTACTCCAGTTCCCCTGCATGAACACTAGCATAGCCTAGGCATATCCAAGTCAACTCTAAGTATCCGTCCAAGAATCCAAGCTACCCCACGTTATTTAGGGCCTAATGCCTTCCTTCAAGATGAACAATGCTCCTCCTAAGTAGGACATTCGCTAAGCAAGTGATCCTCTCCATGTGGCCGCAAAGAAGGATTTCCACCCCACTGACAAGATAACTCCAATAAGGAAGAATTCCAAGCAAGCAACCACTAACCATGAAATCTCCAATGTGCAAACCCAACACAAAACATCTCCCATGTACCAATCCATCTCGAACCATCCAAGTGTTGAACATACAACTTGTACCCCAAATCTAGTATGGTTTTTGCTTCAAGGAACCTTATCCAATTTGTTTTCTTGGATCTTATCTTGTTTATTCTAAGCTACAAGGATTGTGTTACACTTCAATTTTGTTACCCAACAAAGTGGGTGACCCTATAGGAGAATTTTTTTTCTCCCATTCTTCGCATCCAATTGAATGGCCATGAAGCCCCAAACAGCGACCGCTAGTTGAAGACATGCCATTTTATCTACACAACCTACATCAATCAAATGCTTCTCACCCATCCAACAAGAGCACATGGGAGAAGGTGGTCTTCAAATCAAAAGGTACTTTATTCAATTTGCAATTGCATGCTTATGTTTGTCTGTATTTGGGCATTTTATACGACTTATGGGGTGACTTGGAAAAAGGAAGGGTTTGCACCATGATTTTGTTCCCACACCTTAAATGGGGGATTAATCTTCAATCCTAGTCTAGTGGGACCTCCCCTAATGGCCCAATGTGTATAGGAGGGACACTACTTGGGAACCCCTGATTGAGATAGCGTTATTCCATCTATCCCTATCCCATACTTACCACTTTCCATTTTACATTACAAGCCCCATTTCCACCTCCATTCTTCAAGTTCAACTAACCATTGGTTCTCTGGGATTTGACACCCATACATCCAAATACCTAGGTATTGAAATATTAACTAGGTTCGGTCTTCATAATGACAAGTAATTGTGATTTTTATGTATTTTATGAAAAGGGAAAAATAAATTTATTATTGTTATTCTTGAGGCATGGGTTTCATGCTCAAGGGAGATTTATTTTTAGGGAAAGCACCCATTGAGTGTTTCTAGGTTTGTCATAAAGTCAAATGAGTTATTGTCATGTATTGAAGATCCATTTGGGCATACTACATATTGTAAAGAAAATTTATTTCAATGAAAATTGAGTCAAAAGACCCTCCAAGACCTCGTCATGGTGCAAAGAACAAGTTGGCCTACATGAAGGGATAAGTCAACCTAAAGATAGCAATTCGTACCCCTCAAAATCCTATAAATAAGAAGGAACTTGACCTCATTTCGAGATTCATTAAAAGCAAGTTCGACCTTCTCAAGATAGAAGCTGGAAAAGGAAGAAAAAGAAGGAGAAGAACTAGATCAAAGTTTTTGGGCATCTCTCTCTCTCATGTTAGGGTTTCTAGATTTGTTGGGTAGAAGAATTAGTTGGGCAAAAGGATAAGTTGGGAAGATCGAAGTTCCAAAAGAATTTGTTGGGTAAGTCGAAATCGCAGAAGTTGTTGGAAGGAAGATTTGACTTGGTCTTGGAGGGTCTTGGTCATAGGTCTTGGAATTCGTCAATTGTAAGTTCTATAAGAAGAGAATTCATGTTGGTTTTACTCTCATTTGGAGAGGTTTTGGCCCTGGCTGATCGCCTACATCTTGTGTCCTATTGTCTCATTGATTTTATTGTTTGGTAGTTGTTTGATGATAAAGAACACTAATAATAATCAATGTAAGAAGAAGCTAATCAAGTAAAGTAAAAAATACATCACAGTTATCAAAGTAAGAGAAATCACCTAATCTAGCTGCCCAGCCTACCCAGCCTGCCCCTAGATTTCTCAACATGGTTTCAAAGTTAAGGTGACAAGACAAGGAAAGGCAGCTTAAAGAAGGACACTCAAGGGACGAAGCACTAGAAAAGCATCTAAGAAGCATCAAGAAGAGTTCGATCAAGAAAATAGAAAGAATCCTTATACCCAACAAAGGAAGAAGAGCGAAGCATTTTCTGATATGTTTTTGGGCTAAATCTCCTCCACACGTACGAAGAATAGGGCATCGTCTTACAGCAGTTGAAGCTGAAAAATTGCAGTCACTCAAAGGAGCCAAAGTTTGGGTTAAAAAAGGAGTGGAAAAAGTCCCGAAAAAATCGCGATTTATTCCTAAAATCATGATTTTTTGGGCAAAACGATTATATCGTGCGACTTTTTGGCGATTTTTTCATAAACGAAAAAATTGCGATATTATCGAATTAATCCCGATTTAATCGGGAGTCAATTGAAAAAGTCGGCTTCCACTATGAACGCGTGAATAAAATGCCGCAATCGTTCATTTCGCTTCATTTTTTATGTGTTTTCACTGTTTTGGCTTATTCCGCACTGTGGAGAATCGAGGGTTTCAACTTTCGGACATTTCATTTGCGACGTTGCCATTGCGTTAAGAGGAGCCCGCAAGGTATGTTTCATACTTCAGTCTTCAGATTTCTAGTTAACCCGTTACCTGTAGGCTGTTAAAAACTTAAATGTTTCTTAAATCTTTCAAGTTTCGGCGGATTGTCTTGTAATAAATTTGTAATATCATTATTTAATGTTCATATATGTAATATGTAATATTAATATGTATAATATATAATATATATTTAATATTATATATGGCTATGCGGGCAACGGAAAGCCATTATCCAAATTCGTTATATGTATCATTGTTAACATATAATAATAAATAAATATGGCTATGCCAGTAGCGGAACATAGCCATTATCCATATATGGATTCTATCATTCTACATATATGTGGTTGACCACTGTAATGTTCCATGCTTATGTGTTCATTGTTCGGTGTGTCTAAAAATTTAAAAAATTAAAATTACAGTTGTGGCATATCAAGCCTTCCAAATCTCTTATCTGAAGAAAACCTAATAAGTTTTGCAGACCTTGTTTGTATAATATGTATTAAACTCAAAAGGGCAGTCTCAAGAGTCAAAACCAACACTCACTGCCAGTGAATCTACATAGTACACAGTCACACTGCACAGAGCCTAAAAATCTGTGGGTTGTAGCATATAATTTATTAATTTCATAATCATAAATGATAAAAGTTTTATCATAAAACAGTGACATGTCAAATAATCATAAATGATAAAACAATGACCTTATAATCACTGTATATTGACTGTATATGTGACTTCAAAATAGCTACTATGTAGTATGTACTGTAAATTTGTAATTTAAATTTTAAATTTACTAATTTGTTTCTAAATTCTGAGTGCAATACAAATTATATTTTGTTGATTTGAAGGCTGAAGCAATTTAATTTGTTTCAATTTTTTTTTGTGCCTAGGTTTAAACTTTAAATTCAAGTTCAAAATTTAAAACAAAATGCCAAGGATTTTGGACGCTATGTGGGAGTTTGGTGAACCTGATACTACACCTGAAACTGGGGGGGTCAATAGAATGTATTTGACTTCCAAGTTGTGTGGCAAGCATATGTCAGGAGGCATCAACAGATTAAAATTCCATTTGGGGCAAATTCCGGGGAAAAATGTCGGACTTAGCACAAATACAACTCCAGAAATCATCCGACGGGCCATTCAATCATTGATGGATAAAGAGGACGGAAAAGACACCAGGGCAGCACTAAAAAACCAACTTGTAGGGGGCTCAAGAGTGGGGGGAATTGAGAGTGGCAGTGCTTCTTCAACAGCATCACCTTCCTCACCCATGGGTCCCAGCCCCTCATCTATCTCATCTTCTTTTGTTCCTAGAACAACAGCTGGTTCACAACCTGGGATCAAATCAGTAATGAAAAAAAAGGAAAAGGCAGAAGCTAACAGGTTGGTCAGTAAGTGTCTTCTATGGAGTGATGATCCTTTCAACATTGCCAAGACAAACCCATTCTACCAGCCTATGTTTGATGTTGTTGTTGTCGTTGGCCCGGGGTACAAAGCCCCCACCTTTGCAGAATTGAGAGGGCCTCTTCTTCAAGATGAAAAGACTGATTGCACTGCTAGATTTGCAAAGTTTAGGGCACCATAGGAACACACTGGGTGCACAGTCATGTTAGATGATTGGACTGACTAGAAGGGTAGGACCTTTCTTAACTTCTTGGTTAGTTGTCCCAAGGGGACAATGTTTATGAAATTTGTTGATACATCTGCACACATTAAAGATGCATGTACATTATGTGAGTTGTTAGACATCTTCATTCAAGAAGTAGGCCCAAGCAATGTTGTCCAAGTCATAACGGACAACGCTGCAAATTATGTTGCAGCTGGCAAGATGCTTATGGAGAGGTATCCTAACTTGTTTTGGACACCTTGTGCTGCTCATTGCATTGACTTGATGTTGGAGGATATAGGTAAGATTCCTACTGTGAGGGATATTGTTGAATCATCCAAGAACATAACAAAATTTATCTATAATCATGCATCTGTGCTTAGCTTGATGAGAAGATTCACCAACAACAAAGAGTTGGTGCATCCTGCCATTACACAATTTGCACTACTTTCATATCTCTTCAGTCTCTGTTGAATTCTATGTGGGATGTGAAGAGCATGTTTCTCTCAGCAGATTGGCATTCTTTATCTATTAGCCGTAAACCGGAGGGAGAGGGCATATGCAGACTAGTTTCATATGATCAGAGCTTTTGGGCAGGAGTAGAGGAGGTGTGTGCCATTTCAGAACCTTTGGTAAGGGTTCTTTGGTTGGTTGATGGAGACAAGCCCACAATGGGCTACTTGTATGAGGCCATGGATAGGACCAAAGAAGCCATTCGTGCTTATTATGCAGATAAGGGAGACGAGAGGTTAGAGAAAAAACAGGTCATATGGAGAGTGATTGATCAACGATGGAACAATACCTTCTATCGCCCCATTCATGCTGCAGATGTCTACCTCAACCCTGCATTTTCTTACGCCTGTGGTTTCAGATTTGATGCCGAGGTGATGGATGGATTCTTCACTTGTGCCGAGAGGATGGTGTCATCTGAGCAAGAACGTGAAGAGATTTCTAAAGAAATGGAGGTCTATAGGATGGGAGGTGGCACACTTGGTTTTAACATGGCTATTAAGAATAGGACGACCAACATGCCAGGTAAGCTTAAGTTTGTTTCAAACTTTTAAGTATGCTTGGTGGACAAGCTATGGTGCCATAGTACTCCATCTCCAAAAGCTTGCCATTGGAGTGCTCAGCCAAACATGCAGTTTCTCTGGGTGTGAGCGCAACTGGAGTGTATTTGACAAAATACACAGCAAAAAGCGCAACAGGTAGAAAGATTTCAAATTAAATTTTTTGAATTTATTTGATTAATTTTAATATTTAAATTTTCTAAGTACTATTTTATAATCTATGACCCTCATACAGATTGGAGTCCCAACGCCTCAATGACATAGTCTATGTCTACTACAATCTTCGATTGTGGGTGAGACAGCTTCAGAAACCTACTAATGTGGAAGCCATCTCAATGGACAATATTGATACCACCTCTTCATGGAGAGTCGAGACTGAGAGGCCAATCATGGACTCGATCCCGAATTGGTTAGGTGTGGATCTAAAGGCTGTAGCAGTGGTAGGGGAGGGAGAGCCAGAGATAGAGGAGGAGGAGCAACATCAGGGTCAGGAGGTAGTAGCAGAGCTAGATGAGGATGCTGAGGAGGAGGTGACACTATCTAGGATGGGCAACAACAGCAGCATAGGACAGAGGCCACCTCTTCCATCGGCTTCTAGAGGACGATTGAGTCCATTTGATATTGTATCTCCAGGGGCAGGGCCTTCTTCCTCTAGAGGAAAAGGCAAAACCATTCCCTATTCCCGTAAAAGGGGAAGAGGATCTTAGTGACTGATTACTTGATGACTTTTAGATGACTCATGATATACATTTATTATATTTTTTTTGATATTTTGACTCTTGAGAGTTGAGACTCAGAGAAGACTCAAAATTCAGGAGTTGATTCACTATTTTGATATGTGATGTAGCACTAGACTTCATATGCATATTATATATTAGCTTTCTTTACATGTTTATGTGGAAATACATTTATTTGATGTTGTGGATACTCTAGATGTTAAAAAAAAATAAAAAATAAAAAAATGAATAATTTTGTGTCTTTTTAATTTTGCCGACTTTTTCAAAAAACTCCCAACTTTGCCGAGTTTTCCAACTTTTGGACCCTTGCCGAATTAATCCCGACTTCGACTTTTTCCACATTGCTATTTAGCAAGTCAAATTGTCAAGAGAAGAAATCAAGGTCAAGCGAAGTCAAAAGGAGGCAAATCTTTCCATATTTGGCCCACATGTGTGACCTAGGGTTTCTGCAGAAGAAGCAGAAATTGCAGGTCTGCAATAGCTAGCCGAAAATTTCTGAGTTAGGGCCGAAATTTGAAGTTGTAAGTTTGACAAGCGTAACTGGAAGGAACTAAGAAAACCTAAAAAAACCTAGCTCAACCACAGAAAAACTAGACGAAGCATCTAAAAGTTTCTACATTCTAGAGAAGCAGGAAAAAGTGCAATCATCATCATCAAGGAATCAAGGTGATCTCCCTCTCATTGAAGGATCGCTTTTGAAGGAAGACATCTTCTATCATCATCAAAATCAAGAAGGCATCAAGTTGAAGATATTAACATCAAGGAGCATCTTCACTTGACAAGTATCTTTATATCTATATTTGAATCTATCAAAATGACTTCATTTTGCAAGGACAGCAACAAATTGGTTGGGTCGTCAAACTTTCTTGCATGGAAGAAGAGGATAGACTTGATCGTCATAGAAAATGAAATTGTTGAGCATGTTAAGGGTTTTGTCACTAAACCTCCAAAATAAGAAGCTCTAGCACTAGCTGAATACATGAAAAGGGAAATAAGGGCTCAAAGAATCCTTATGTAACAAAATTGGTTGGAAAAGTCAAAAGACATCTATGAAAAAACTTGTAGAATTGTTCTTTGTAAGCACTACAGGAGAAGTGATCTCGTTAAGACAAGAACTCTACAAGATGAAAATGTCAAACGAAGAAGGAATAGCCTCATACTTTATGAGGGTGTTGGAAATAAGGGACCAACTACAAGAATTGGAAGAAATAATGACAAGGAAATGACTACTATAGTGCTCTATGCACTACCGAAGGAATGGAGTAACATTATATCAAGCATCTATGGGAAGAAGGGAGCTATTCCAATCAGTGAACTTTGGTCACTATGCAAAATTGAAGAAACTAGGCTGAAGACAAAACGTGATGTAGGATCAAACGAGCAAAATCAAGCATACACTGCCATGGCGAAGAGGAAAGGAAAGTTTGGGAAATTTAGTCCTCAGAAAAGGAAGAAGAATATGGCAAAGGTTCAATGCTATGGACGTCAAGAATATGGGCCCTACAAGAGAGATTGTCTTGTCACCACTCAAACCAACAAGGGACCTAAAGGAGTTCCTAAGAGGGAAACTGCTAAGTTAAGGACAAAAATGGAGACTTAGCCCACTGTCACCATAGCTAAGTCTCCCTACTCTTTACAGACTTTCATCGATGGAAGGAGTCTTGGTAGTGTAGGGATTCACTTGTAAAGTATATGTCAATGGATAGGTGAGAAGTGGCCCTGAAAACCCTTTCCCAAGGAAGGAGTGAAGAATGGAGCTTGCTTGCTCTTTAAGCAAGGGACTTGGTCCACCAGGGATAAGGGGTGAGGATTGGAGGGTTACGAGAGAAAGGATAGGCTTATGAACAAGTTTCTCAATCCCTATAATCCTTGGAAATTTGGATTCCCAAATGCTCCTTGACAAATAGTCTTTATAGAGAAGTGGAACCACACAAGGCCAAGTGGACCCAGCCCAGGTTCGGGGATAGAATATAGCAACCAATGATGTTCCTATCCTGGACAAGGTGATGGGAAAGGACCAAACAAGAATACTTTCTTCAAAAGGTTGAATTGATCCTATTGAGGTCTAGCCTTGGGGATCACTGGGCACATTCAAATCCTAAAGCTAGGTCTTGAGATTCCCAGAGATTTAACCGTTAGAATTGCCTCAAATTTGGAGGAGAGTGAAGGGACCCACCAACGCGGTAGCCTGTAGGAGATCAAAATTTTTCCTTGGGTCAATTCCCGAGAAATTGATGCCCTAGGTGACCTTCGAGGGTTAGACCTGGGAAAAAGTGGTAAAAGGTGAAAAAGGTGAAGGAGAAGACCACCCTTTTTAGGGATCAGTGCCTAATTCACTGGGGGATATGGAGTCAAGGATGATGATGAGTAAGAACTTGGTTTCTTGATCAAGGAGGCCCAGAAAGTCCACTTCGTCCAATGTTGAGAAAAAGAAAAGAAAAGTGACCATCAATCATTTATACTTCAGCAAATAATACAAGCTTCTCGAGATAAATAAATATTTAGGACATTTCATTCATATAGCATTGGCCCATACATTAAATTAGCTAAAACATGCTCAATTCCACATTTCAATAATGCAGCAACTAGCCCAAATTTTAGCCGTATGCAACAACAAAAATAATAGCATTAAAATTTACTTACAACATTATAGAGTATATCCCACCAGCATTTTGTTTTCTCAATACAGCTCCAGGACAAGAGAAATAGCCCAAATCCATACATCAAAATTCATCCATCTCCAAAAATATCCACCAAGGAAAAAGTGTGAAAATTCTCTATGATTAGAGAGATCCCAAGTCAAGTGATGATCCAAATGAATGTATCTAACTTCAATATATAGCCTCCTAAGGTGTTCGAATTAGCCTATGGGCCTACAATAGCCCCTAATGACAAAATAATGTGCAAATAAAACCCCTTTTGGTGACAAACCCACCAAACTAGCTCACAAGTCTAAAAATAAGCCTCACAAGAGGCCAAATAATAATATGTACATGTCGTAAGGCCCTTCAAAGGCTCCATAATATCCTGAAGTGCCATATTCAGGAGACAATTCCTCAAAATATGATGGACAAGGGGGTGGCCCCTTGTTCTCCAAGTAGTAGACCCGTGGTGCTCCCAGTGGGTCTGAGTCCAAATAAATGACCCCATGGGTCTCCATATGAATCGGAGATGCCTGTAGATCCTCTACAAGAGTCCAAGTGGTGGAATGAATGTTGCCATGACATCGTACAAATCTTGGGGCACCTGTCAAGAGTGTGGGGCTCCTGTGGGGGCCTGTTGGGCAACCATAAAGATCTATGTAGTGTTGTCTATTGCTGTGGAGGCCCATGGCTCTCTATGCACACCCTACATGTGTCAATGTAGACCTATGGGGGTCAGGATCCCATATAGGGAAACTAAACCCAAATGAAAACCACCTACAATCCTGCATAACATCCAATGCATCCCCTAGGCTTCCAGTACAACCAGTCATTAAAATAATCGAGTAAAAGAGCTTACAAATCATGGATAACAAAGTGGGCACTTCATAATGGCATGCCCTTCCGTACTGGGCTTTGGCATGTGCTAATGTCTCCAAGCTCCAAAGGAGGTTAGCCAAGTACCTTATTAGGTGATTTCAGCCCTTAAAGGGGATAGTATGTCCAAGGTACATCCCTCTAATGGGGGTGGCAAGTGACAAATAAGTGAGATGGAATAGGGAATGAGAGGGGCAGTCCCGGGCCACATAGTGGGGTATAGGGGTAGCTAGATAAGGGGAAGCCCACACCTGGGTATGTAATGTATAGGAGGGAGGAATCGTGATACATGAGGTGCCCCAAACTTTATTTTTCCACCCTTCTTTATATATTTTTTGCCTTGTATGAATTTTCTTTAATAAATTGCTCGGGGCTCAAAGCACAAGAGCTTGATGTGTAAAATATAACAGTGATTAACCCCTTTCGGTAGGGAGGTTCATTGCCCTCCAAGGGTTGGGACAATCATGGGTTCCTTAATGATAGAGGAGGCTTATCTAGGGCCTATGGAACCAGGGTGATGACCATCAATTGAGGTAGAGCTCACATAATGATTTTTGCCCATGTACTAATTATTTTTGTCTCATCCATCTTTTGCATTTTGTTGTACAATTTCCTATTAAATGTGGCCAATTATGATATTCACGTTTTCTTTTAATTGCTTCAACCTCCGGGGCATCATTCTAGGCTTGACTCAAGGTGGGGGCAAGGGGATAGGGAGGTTGGCCCTATGTGGACCCAGAATGGAAATGTGGACCCAGGTCAGAGAAAAGATGAATGGGGGTATAGTGAGTGGAAAGGGAGTAATATGTGTGGGTAAGGGAGCGGGACCACGTACCCAAAGTGGGGTTCCCAAGTAGTACCACCCTAGAAACAAATGGTCAATAAAGGAGATCCCACGAGACTAAGATCCAAGGGTAACAACCAAAAGAGATCAAGGGGACAAGAGCACAAACTAAGCCCACTCTTTCCACCAAATCCCCCCATCAATCCATACCCAGAAGTATCCATGATAAGTAAACCCAATACTCAATTACCAAACGATCAGACATACCTTTAGATTCGGGAGGCCCGCCTTCAAACATGCAATCAATACAGGTGGGTGAGGGACCACATGGTTGGCTCAAGTGGCAAAGAAATGGCACAAGAGCTAGTAAGAGGCATCAAGGGGCTGCTGGATGCCGTTTGAGGCTCATCATGGAGAAAAAATTATCCTAGGGATATAACTCACGAAGTAGTGGGTAACATGTTCCAAACTCAAGAAGGACAACAACAAAAGAGGAAGAGAAGAAGCCCATGTCGTCGAATAAGTGGAAGAAGCTGAAAAGAAGAAATCCAAGAAGGAAGAAGTAAAAGATCTCTACTGTGATTGAGATAAGTCTTCTTCACCTAGTTCTTTTCAGTTTTTGTAGAATACAGCTATCATGATAGGAGACATGAGAAACATGATAGAATGCATGTTAGTAGAAGATGGCATCATATTAGAATCATACCGTTAAAACAAGAGCTCATTCGAATAGCTTGAAAGGATAGTTGATGTAGAAGTCTACATGATTGTAGCAATCATCATAAAAAGGAAGTAGCCCTTGGTAACCTCATTGAAAGCATAAGTAGTACTTATGGGGAAAGAAAAGTAATCTAACATAGAAAGAACTCATCATGTATCATCACCATTAGGAAGGAGCATTTGTAGGATGAGGATAATCAAGATCCTTCGTTGGAATCTTCATTGGAAGGTTCACCTCTCTTAGAAGAAGCAAGTGTTTCATTGAGAATTCCATCTTTTATGGGATTCATGGGATGATGGTATGATGACAAAGAAGTGCAGCAAGTCAAGATGGTTGAAGTACTCTCAATCAAGGACATTGTCAAAGGAAGTCTAGATGACCAAAAGGAATAAATGAGGTATGTATGCATGTATTTGATAAGATTGAGTCATGTCATCATGTAGTTGCAGATAGCATGGATGAATGTTCTACCTCATGAGCATGATCGAAGAAAAGGGATCTCTTTCGTTGGAAATATGTATGAGGGCATGGTTCACATATTGACTAGTTGAAATCAACATATTATGCCCTCATATGGAATATGAGGTGGTTGACAAAGACGAAGGAACTATGGATGAAAGTTCCTGAGAAGCAATATTTGAAGAAAGAAAGAAGAGATCGTGAAAGATGCAACTATGAGCATGTAGAAACGGAAAACAACATCCGATGACTAGGAGAATTGATCATGACATCTCCATGGAAAAGGTATGAAGACTTTGATTAAGTTTGGAGAGAAAGGAGACCCTTGACACTGAATATCTTAGAGATGTGTCAATATGTATGCATCTAAGTAACCTAACACAGGGATTCAAGATTTGTAGGATACAGGGATTCGAGTGTCGGATTTGGACACGTTGACCCCTCGGAACAAGACACGTAGGATTCGTTATATATTATTTTATTAAATATATATATATATATATATATTACAAATTAGATATTTATTACACAAATTCTCATTAATTATACAAATTCATTGATTTCAAACATAGATCTTCATCTAGATGTTAGTTTTATTGTTTACAAAGTAAGTAACATTATGGCATGCATAGTACATACAAAAATCAAATACATGTCACTGTCACATAAATCATAAATGATAAATCAATGAATCATAAAGTCTAAATTCATAAACCATAAATCATAATACATATTCAATTCATCAATGATCCAATAGGAGAAAGACAAGATAGTAAGATAAAGACACTGACAGCTATAGTTTTCTCATTAAGTCATCAAATCAAAATGTGTTACATAGGTAGTGCAATGCCAATGGCAAATAGAAATAGAAAATATAAAACAACTACAGATATACAAGCCTCAAGGCAATAGGTATCCCATGACTCATGAGTCATCAATCCTCGTAGTCATCATCAGAATCAGCATCAATGTCCTCATCATCATGGTCTCCACTTCTCTCCTCTGCATCCTCCTTCTCCCCTGTATCCATAGTCGCCTCTGCATCTACTAGTGTGGAGGATGACCCCTCTACAATATCACCGTCATCAAATCTAACAGGGTCTAGCACTGGATCATTGAGATCCATGTTGACCAATGCCAACTCAACACTGCTATCCAGACCCATATCATTAGGAAAGACATCCCACATCTTTGTCTTTCCCTTCAACCACTCTTCCCTCTGCCTGTAAATAAGACGAAGGTTGGTGTGCACATACACCATTGTTTTTTCCCTAGACTACTCAAGCATGCTCTTCTTCACATTATACAAATTCCCATATGTGCTCCAATTCCTCTTGCAACAAGAGGATGAAGTCTCCTAAGAGAGGAGCCTCATGGCTAACTGCTGAAGTGGAGGACTTGTTGCCCCATGATTTTCCCACCAAGAATAGGGCCTTTTAGCCCCTCTTTCTCAAATCACATCATATCCTGCAAATCAACTAGTGCCAAGGGAAAACTCTGCAAAGGCATCCTCCACCTCACAAAGCAATCCTCTATCCTGAAAAACCCGCCTGAATGCATCTTTCCTCCCCTGTGAGATTTCACCATCCATGTGAGGAGAGAATCTGCGGGAAGGTCCCCCATTCAGCCACTCATGGCTGTAGTATTTTGGGTTCAATGAGTGAGCCAAACAATGTAAAGGTGTGCAATTCTTGTCCCATCTACTGACAAGAATATCTTATATAGTACCACAAAAAGCCTTTGGTGATGTCTCATACTCGGGGCACTCACTCTGTAGAATAATGCTTCTCACAGACTCACTCATGGAATCCCATCCCTCATAAACCTCTCCTAGGATGGGTTTGTCTATATCTGCAAATCGAAGCAAAGTAATGATAGGGTCCATGATCTAAATAATTAGATCTACCCTCTCCCACCAAGCATCACTGAATAATTAGATCTACCACCTCCCACCAAGCATCATCTAACACTATGTTCTTCACTCTTTTAAAGGCTACTTGATCTGTCTTTCTCCAAAAAGACCAAAACTCAGAAATAACCATGGCCCCAAGAGCAGTCTTGACCTCCCTCAACCTCTTCGACATGATGAATGAAGAGGCAAACCATGTATCAGCAATCTTCAACAATGATAGACTGTTGTACTCCTTGTAGATAGTGAGGGCATTCGTATGATTTTGCACAAAGTTACGGATATGTCGTGCATCCTCAATAATGTTACCAATCCAAAGCACATCAAGAGCAATGGGTTTCAGTGCTAAGTTCAATGAATGGACAATGCAAGGTGTCCAAAACACTTGTGGATATTTAGCTTCCACAATCATGCCAACAGCCTTGCAAACATGTGCATTATCTGTAATGATTTGCACACAAGAATCAACACCTACATCTTCAATAACTTTATTAAATAACTCACCCATAAATTGTGCATCCTTGTATTCTCCAAGTGTATCCACCGCTTTCAAGAAAATTGGATCATTCAAGGAAGACACCATAAAGTTGATGAGTGGGTGTTGTGCTAAATCTGTCCATCCATCAGAAACAATGCTAACCCCAAATATTGGCCATGATGTTTTAATAAGCTCAAGCATTTTTTGCACCTCTTTTTTTGCCTTCGTCAACAATGTGGTTCTAAGCTTCTCTAAACCAGGGGACACATACCATGATGGAGACCCGTGAGTTAGAACTCGACACATCTCAATAAATAGAGGTGAGCATGCAACAATAAAGGATATGAAGTTTTTATAAAAAAAGAGGCAATGGTGAGATCAAGCTCTTCCCGTTTCTCTTTTTGAAAAATCTTGTCCACTGGACCAAATGAAATTGTCTTTCCTTTGGTTGCTTGTCCCCCAGTAGAACTCTCAAATGGAAATTTGGTGGTGCCTTTCCTCAAAAATGGAAGGGGGTCATCATTCTTGGTTTTTCTTGATTTTGCAGCCACATTTCCATACCAACAGTAAACTCTTTTTCCATTTCTTTCCTCTTTTGTAAAGGAACAACTTTACATGCTCCAACTCCACAACCTGGTAAAGCCAACAAATGGTCTTTCACACGGTAATATGTACTTGTGAAAGTATTGTGGCAAAAGTTGCATCTCCAATGCACATTGCCTCCTCCCTTCCCTTGGTGCTTGGCCCATCCTCTCTAGTGAAATATTTCCACAAGGGATATTTCTCAATGTCGTCTTTAGGAGAAAATCTTCCCTCAACATTACTTGCAGCAAACTCTAATGATATTGGGGGAGGAGGGACATCTTCAATGGAGACATTCTTCCCCTTCCTTTGCCCCCTACCTGCTGCCCTTGATTGAGCCATGAATACTGTAAAAAAAATAAACAAAACATGCACAAATTTGTAAAAGAAATGCATATACAAACTATTGTAATACAAATGCAAAAAAATAGAGATGAAATGCACTTACCTGGTGCTTGAATCTCCTTGTCGAACGCTCCAAACCCTTAGCTCCTTTCTCCAAACTTCTAGCAGCTAACCCACAGCTCACTGTTTGCAAAAAGGAAAGACAGAAATGGTAAAAAATAAAAAGGAATGCGCAGTTTTAAAGCCCACGGGTTTCACTTTTACATGATTCGAATCCCAAAATTAGGACACGATGTGTCCTAATGGGACAGGACCGGGATTCGATCGTGTCCTGTTAGGACACATCGTGTCCCGTTAGTCGTGTCCCATTTTTGGGATTCGAATTCCCTCGAAATGTGTCTAATTCGTAGGATTCGGACACTTCACCAGAAATGGATGAATCCAGTTTCAGAGGTATGCATGATGTTGATGTTGCTACAAGTAGATGTCATGATGAAGGGCAATAACAAAAGGTAACTTTGATTTGATGTTCATTTTTATTTTTGAACAACATATGGATGGGTTAACGCAGGGCTACCGAAAAAATAGTTGTGGATACAACTAGTAATCTTGTGGTGGATGGAAGATCCTAAAGAAAACATGATGTGGAAGAGGTAGTTGTATGAAGGAAAGCCAAATGTGGACTAGAAAATCACTTTCCGATAAGAGGGACATGACTAACTTGAGGAAAGTGATGGATGGTCGATGCCCTACAAGATGAAGACTCCATAATAATGAAGATAAAATTTATGACATCGAAAGGTGGAGCTCAACAAGCAGCTAAAAGTCCCATGATCTCCACCTAAGAAGACACAATTTTTTGATTTGGGGTAGCATCGAATGTACTTTAGCCATGAAAATTGGTGGAGAGGCTAAAGCACATGAAATCTCCAAAACCCAAAAATGGTTCGGGCATATTCTACCCGGTTCAGGAGATACTAAAATAATTAATATTTTTAATGGAGTTCCTAAGTCTAAACTTTGGAAAAATAAAATATTAATGGGTATTAATATAACACTGGGTTAGAAGGTTCTAAATGACATGGATCAAGCCAAACCTAATCTTAGCCGTTGATTAGAAATGTAATCTCGGCCATTGAAGGACCAACAGGAAAAGTATAGGAGGAGGCTTGAGGGTTAGTTGGAGAATACACCAGAGTGATCAGTGATTCGATTTTCTAGAGCGGGGTTTGCTAAGAGAAATCAAATCAGCGATCAGAGTTGCAGCGAGGGGCAGTGAGTACGAGGCAGAGAGGCAGAGATAGTGTCGGAAGACCAACGCAGAAGCAAAGAGCAGACCCAAAGCTAAAGGGAGCCACGCTAAAGCTACAGGAGTGATGCAAAGGGTCAGAGAGGTTGTGCAAAGCCTCAGAAGGTTGACGCAGAGGGTTCAAGCCAACGCACAGGCTAGGAGGGCTAAGACTAAGCTTCAGATTGTGCTGGAGAGGGTTTCGTGGGGCAGATTTTATGAATATCTGCTTCCGAATAAAGAGGTACTACTACTGGGTTATTTTTTTCTCTATCGAGTGAGCCAGTTTGACACCCAATTGTACTCAAGGAAAAACTGCATAATAATAAAACCCTCAAAATTGTTGCATCGGTTTTCCCAAGTTGGGTTTTCCCGAGGACGTTTGTCCAAAAATAACAGTTTCGCTTGTGTGTTTGTCTATTTCTTTTAGTTGTTGATATGTAGATGATTGAGATTGTATTGTGTTTATTTCAGTGTTTATATAGGTAAATAACTTGTTAGTAATTAAACAACTAGGAGAAATAAACCAAAGAATACAGATAAAATTTCTAACGGGTAATACTTAGAAATTTCAACATGGTATCAGAAGGTTGCAGATCACAAGAGAGCTTAAGGCACGAGTTGAATCAAAGCATTTACAGCAGAATCAGAGCATTTACAACAGAAACAGTTGTCCCAAGTGACAAAAGTTGTTCCTTGCATAAAGCAACAAAGAAGGGTTGACGTAGAGGGCCTGCGTCACGAGTTTGAGCCGCCTGCGTCACGAGTTTGAGCCAGAGACAGGCCAGCGCAGAGACTGAGGAGGGTAGAAGAGGCTCACGAAGAGCCACGCAGGGACCAGGAGGGTTGACGCAATTGGCTAGTGGAGCAATTCAACCAGTGTCGGGATTGTGCAGAGCCTGGAGGCTCTGTCCTTCAATCGCTAGGGCATAGGAAGTTGTGGGCAGATTGCGGGGAGAGAAGTTGGTGGGGTGTTGTTACTGCCAAGACAAAACAATACCTAACGGGGCAAAACCAAGGTAGAGGGAGTCGCTACCTAGGCGGATTTCTAGCCAAGAAATCTAGATCAATGTTGCAAGTGCATAGGAGATCGGAGAGGTGCAACTCGACGATTGGCAGGCTGGTTTCCAGGAGGGAATCCAGACTCAGAGGGAGTCTAGCAGAGAACTTCTAGGAGGGAAATAGCGACTCAGAAGGAATCGAAGAGAGAGCTTCCAGGAGGGAGTAGAGACTCAGAGGAGTCGAAAGGAGGAGCAGAGAGATGGCCATGAACGGACTAAAGGATCAGGACAGGGTGGATGGGGTGTCCAACTTTGTCATCTGGAAGGCCAGGATCCTGTCCATTCTAGACAGACATCGCATCAAGGCCTTCGCCTTGAGAACCATGGCTATCCCAATTGACCCAACTGAAAATGAAAGGTATGAGGATGCGATGGCCAAGGCGAAATGCATTAGCCTTGTGGGGTCAATGATCATGTGGTCCAGCGTATTCCCGAGGAGACGGCTAAGGAAATGTGGGAGACCTTGAAGACATTGTATCAGCACACTTTCATGCAGAGGAAGATGCTACTGGAGAATCAACTGCTGTCATACCAGATGCAGATCCGGGACCAACTAACTTCCATAGGGGTCACGCCAGATCAGGAATTGATGGTGAGGACTGCTCTAAACGTAATCTCCGAGGAGTGGGAAACATTCGTCCAAAGTATTACCGGCAGAGCGAATCTTCCAAATTGGGAAGAATTGTGGGCAGCGCTTAGCCAAGAAAAGACCAGACGGCTGACCAAGACAAGAAGTAGCAGCAGAGGAGCACGAGTCAAGATAGAGGAGGAAGAGGATGCAACTTTGGCATCTACAAGGAAGCAAGAGAAGAGGAAGAAAAAAACCTCTCCAAGATAAAGTGCTTCAACTGTGGGGAACCGGGGCATTATGCGAACCAGTGTTCGAGGAAGAAGAATAAGGGAGAGGCATCTGACTCCAAGGCAGTGCCAACGAAGGCGGAAAAGAAGGTAGAGGAGGATAACGATTGTGCCATGAGTTCTCCTGTACCTCTAGAGAAGAGGTGGGGAGACATCGAGCTGTAGTCAAGAGGACTACAAGCGATAAGGGCTAGGATCCTTGAGGTACCCAAACTCTTGGATCAGATCCAACTATGGTAGCCCCGAAGAGACAGTAGCAGGGTGGCGGATGTCGGTAGAAATGGATGCGGAAGGAGCGCAGAGAGTGCTACCGTGTAGTTCTAAGCAACACATAGAGGCTTGCAACAGTGCAAGAGGCATAGAGGAGGTTGCAGCAGTGCAAGATGGCACAAAGAGGTTTGCAGTGGTACGAGAGGAACATATTTGTTGCAGCAACGCAGAGGGAGCACAGTATAGCAACAGAGAGAGCTTCAGCATTGGGAGTGTTTCTAGCCTAACAGGGATGTCAGTAGTTGGGTGGATCAGTTACTTACTTCTCAGTAACTGAGTTGCAGTGCAATAGCAGTTATCAGTAACACGATGCAGCATGATGAGAAGGGGTTGCAGTGCAAATGTGATTTTGGGAGAAAGGACCAGTAGTAGCACAGATGCAAAGGCAACTGTCGTACGAATGTAGCAGTGGCAGTGGCAGAGCCATGGGCAGCTATGCAAAGAATGTTGGGTGGGAAGGCCTAGCATCAGCACAGGTATCAATGCCGCATAATAAGGGTGATGCTCAGTATGGAATATTACTAGAGCACAATCCTCGTTAAGAGGGAGTGTTGATTTGGGGATCGGATGTGCTCAAGCCATGAAAATTGGTGGAGAGGCTAAAGCACATGAGATCTCCAAGACCCAAAAATGGTTTGGGCAGATTCTACCCGGTTAAGGAGATATTAAAATAATTAATATTTTTAATGGAGTTCCTAAATCTAAACTTAGGAAAAAAAAAATATTAATGGGTATTAATATAAAACTAGGTAGCCAAATCTAATCTTAGCCGTTGATTAAAGATTTAATCTCGGTCGTTGAAGGACCAATAGGAAAAGTATAAGAGGAGGCTTGAGGGTCAGTTGGAGAATACACCAGAGTGATCAGTCATTCGATTTTTTAAAGTGGGGTTTGCTAAGAGAAATTGAATCAATGATCAGAGTTGCAATGAAGGGCAGTGAGTATGAGTCAGAGAGGCAGAGATAGTGTCGGAAGACCAGCACAGAGGCAGAGAGGCAGACGCATAGCCAGAGGGAGCCACACAGAGGCTAGCAAGGATTGCGCAGAGGCCAGAAGGGCCTGCGTCATCCATGCAGAGGCTGCAGGAGTGACGCAGAGGGTCAAAGAGGCTGCGGAAAGCCTCAGAAGGCTGACGCAGAGGCCAGGAGGGTTGACATTGAGCTTCAGATTGGGTTGGAGAGGGTTTTGTGGGGCAGATTTTAAGAATATCTACTTCCGAATAGGGAGGTATTACTGACGGGTTATATTTTTCCTCTGTCGAGTGAGCCAGTTTGGCACCCAGTTGTACTCAAGGAAAACCTGCATAATAATAAGACCCTCAAAATTGTTGCACCGGTTTTCCCAAGTTGGGTTTTTCCGAGGACGTTTGTCCAAAAATAACAGTGTCACTTGTGTGTTTGTCTATTTCTTTCAGTTATTGATTTGTAGATGGTTGAGACCGTATTGTCTTTATTTCAGTGTTTATATAAGTAAATAACTTGTTACTTATTAAACAAGTAGGAGAAATAAACCAGAGAATACAGATAAAATTTCTAACGGGTAATACTTAGAAATTTCAACACAATTGTCACTGGAAACAGGTCCCTAGGTAAGAGAGAGCTTGGATGCAAGTTTCTAATTAAGAAGAAACTTGGAAGCAAGTCCTTAACTAAGAGGGAGCTTGGACAAATCCCTTGTTAAGAGGGAGCTTGGGTACATTCCTTTTACAGGAATGGGTACATTCCTTCATTCAAATGCGTAAACCATCCCTAGTTGAGAGCAAGAGATAGACACATCATTCTTAACTTCACTTGGGAAGAAAAGTTGGAGGATTGGTTAAGCATTTGGCATCCGATACTCTTTGAGGATATGGTAGGGCATCCAAGATAAGAGTAGTCGTAGAGGACCGATATTCTTTGAGGATTGGAAATCCAAGATAAGGATAGTCCTGGATGGACATACCCTGTGAACACTCGAGTGGGGTATGCTCCTTGAGAGACAATGATTAAGGTGTCTATAAATCATTTGTCTCGTCAACATTGTGCTCGGATCTTGTGAAGAGATAGAGTTGTTAGTCCAGGCCTTGCTATGTGACAATGCTAGATGATATGATGCTATATAGATGGGTTACCAATCCAACTCTTCTTATGAGAATTCTTCATATTGAGAATGTCCAAGTACCTTGTATGGATTATGAATACCTCCCTAGTTACGAGGGAGTGTTGAAATATGTAACTAGGTTCAGTATTCATAATGACATATGTAATCATGATTTTTATGTATTTAATGAAAAGAGAAAAATAAATATATTATTGTTATTCTTGAGGCATGGGTTTCATGCTCAAGGGAAATTTATTTTTAGGTCAAGCACCCATTGAGGGCTTCTAGGTTTGTCATAAAGTCAATTGAGACATTGTCATGTATTGAAGACCCATTTGGGCATGTTACATATTGTAAGGAGAATTTTCGTGTTACATATTGTAAGGAAAATTTATTTGAGTCAAAAGACCCTCCAAGACCTTGCCATGGTACAAAGATCAAGTTGGCCTACATGAAGGGGCCAGTTGGCCTAAAGATAACAATTCATACCCCTCAAAAGCCTATAAATAAGAAGGAACTCGACCTCATTTGGAGATTCGTTAAAAGCAAGTTCAATCGTCTCAAGATAGAAGCTGGAAAAGGACAAAAAAGAAGGAGAAGAACTAGATCGAAGTTTTTGGGCCTCTCTCTCTCTCGTGTTAGGGTTTCAACATTTGTTGGGCAGAAGAATTTGTTGGGAAGATTGAAGTTCTAGAAGAATTTGTTGGGTAAGTCGAAATTGCAGAAGTTGTTGGAAGCAAGGTTTGACTTGGTCTTGGAGGGTCTTGGTCAAGGGTCGTAGCTCTTGGAATTTGTCAATTGAAGTTCTATAAGAAGAGAAGAATTCTCGTGGGTTTTCCTCTCAGTTGGAGAGGTTTTGGCCCTAGTTGATCACCTACATCTTGTGTCCTATTGTCTCATTGATTTGATTGTTTGGTAGTTGTTTGATGATAAAGAACACTAATAATAATCAAGTGTAAGAAGAAGTTAATCAAGTTAAGTAAAAAATACATCACAAGCAGTTATCAAAGTAAGAGAAATCACCTAATCTAGTTGCCCCTAGATTTCTCAACACTAGTTAGGGCACAAAACTTTGCCCTAGGAGGTTGATGCAACTAGAAGAAAAGAAAGAGCATATAATGGCCACAAATAAAATAAAATACAAGAATATCAGAATGCAAAATATGGTTGAGACATACACATTAGCACGTGGGCAAAATCCTAGCATGAGCTCTACGTCACTCATTATGGTCATCACTCATTTCCTAAGCATATGTTGCTATATCACATCATGAGAAGGAACCCTTGGATGTCCCAACCCCAATGAGCAATGAAATGACTTATTCTTAAGGGGTAAAACAACTTCTATACACCATTCAAAAGAAGCTCTAAACCTTTGAGCTACAAGTAGTAATAAAAAGAAAAATCAAGCAAAAGTAAAAGGCACACGAGGGGTGGAAAAACAAAGGCCGAGTTGGTGACTCATGCATCCACGATTGCTCCCTCCTCACATCTATAAACTTGGGTTGTAGATCCCTATCATGATGGTACCTTTGACCATGGCACTAATCCATGAAGTCTTCTCCCCTCCATATCATCATTATTATTCACCAACACCTATTAATTGAGGGGTCGACTGAGGCATTGTTACTTCCCCTTGGGGATTAGAAACACTTGATAGGGTCGTCATTTAGCCACTCCTACCTTGGGAGGAAACACCATTGTGAGCTCAAGGTTCCAATTTTCGAAGGCAAGCCTTATTTGAAGTATTAAATAGCCCTTTACATTCAAGCTTGGTTCAATTAGATGCAAAAATGATTATTGTCCCTGATGTCTAGTTGCTTTCACTAGACTTTATGTTGTGCTTGTCAAGTGGTCCAATAGCCCATGATTTGGGCACGTTACCCACAGGTACCCAAGCCCTAGAGAAGTATATCGACACCCACAAGTGAAGTATTGAGAGCCTTGGGTCTTCGAGCAATAGTAGCACATCATACCAACCTGTGGGCACCTCCTGCACCCAAGATGTTCTGTCACTTTGCACTACATTTGACAATTCTTCGAGATGATACACCTAGACCAGCATGCCCCCAAGCAAGCCTTAGCAGCTTCCAAAGGGTGGCAGTTGATTCAAGACCGAAATGAGGATGGTCTCACCTTTAGAGACTTGGAAGGGCTAGTAGCACCTGGAAACCCCTCAACATTGGAGCAAAGATGGACATTATGAGAAATTGGAGACCCAAGAGACCACCTTATTGTACTCCATGTGGATTTTGGCGACCACAAAGGGATATTGATGGAGATTCGAGGACCAACCCTCAAATGGTGATTTTAGAGGCTTCTACACCACTTGGCAATCAAAAGCCTCAATGCTTGACGCTTGGAGCCCATTGCTGATTTTCAGGATTTTCTTAATTGATAATTGATTTCCAATGATTCTTAAACCATTCATCTTATACCATATTTATCATTAAGTAATTATACAAGAAAATCTTCAACAATAAAACAATAATGACAAAAGAGACAGCCAAACACAAGAGACAAAATTTATCGTGAAAACCCTTATCTAGGGAAAAACCCAACAACCCTTTCTTCGAAAAATTATTCAATTCAAAAATAGAGACAATCTGATCTTTTCAAGGCAAAGTAGAGTCAAACAAACCAGCAACATAATGCAGGTCAAATTTGGTCAAAATGTCCATAGCCAAGTCAAACTACTATTCATGAGAATTTGGTCTTCTTTAGTCAACTAGGCCAAATTTTGGCTTGTTTTCCTTCCACAGAAATTTGGCCTAATTCCAACAAAAATGCTTAGAAGAGATTCGGTCAAAAATGGACTGATATGGTCGACTTCAGACTTATTTTCCTCCTTGATCCTTCGCACAAATGAACAGAAGATATTTTGTCTTGATGAGATCCAAATTTGTGCGCCTTGGAGGAGATCAATTTTCCTTTATATAGTGGACTAATGGGGTTGAATGGGCGTGTCAAGTAGCTTGGCCGACTTGATCTTCTTGGAAGGCTGAGTTGACAATATTTGAATTTCAAAAATTGAATTTCCCTCTTTTGAAGTCTACTAGGAATTTTCATTTACATTTATTATTTAGAGGGCTAAAGTTCAATTATGAAGACTGACCGTAGCTACAATAAATCAACACTCCCTCTTAGCTAGGGAGCTATTCATAATAACTTCTTCAGATGTTCTCTTGTTGAAAATTTTCTCTATTCCAAGAAAGGAATGAATGAGCTAGCTATGTTGATGAATCCATCCACTCTCTGTGGAAAGCATACCACATCAGCATCATGTAAAGAATCTAGTTACATATTAATCACATATCCTTTGCAAGGGATCGAGTCATCCATAAGCCAAATACCCTTTGGCTAGTCAAGTACCCCCTAACACAAAACTAGTCCTCAGATCACAAATCTACCAAGTCGTCACTTGGAGTCATGTCAAGTACCCCCTGACCCATGGTGAAACCTTAGGCCCATTTACCATACCCACATGTCGTCACATGCCATTGAATGGTAGAAATACTTGTTGAATGCTCTGAGGCACTCACTCAACCTACTAGCCAAGTAACCCTTGGCAATATGGTCAAGTAACCCCTGACTGGGGGAACACTCAGGGCCTTGATGCTCACTGGGCCAAGTAATCCTTGGCAATATGGTCAGGTAACCCCTGATTGGGGGAACACTTAGGGCCTTGATGCTCACTAGGCCAATCTCCCTAGCAACATTACATGGCTCCCGGTCACTACCCATGACCTGGTCAATACCCTTGATCAAGGGAGAATCTCTACCCCTTGATGTTACAACATCAATACTGCATCTTTATTCTCTCTACAATGATACCTTTGATCTCTATCTCGGACAATTTGTCACACCATTGTTTCATTCCCTGATTTGCAATGATCGTTCCACAATTATGTCCACACAATCATTTTGTCTGTTGCACAACCAAATGTATGACTTGCTCTAGACTCGTAATAATTTTGTGCTATATAACCATTCTTTGTTATGAGGCTATGAGCTAATGTTCACATAACCTGTGATCATTCCAATTCATTCCATAGACTCAACCAAACCTCTATCATAAATTTGCAACCATCCATATGAACTTTGCTACTTGATCTCAATCTTCAAACCAAAACTCTGTTATCTGATTGTATCATATAAATTCATCCAATCTCAGTTATATACAACATTTGATGCGTGGCCGAGAGCTCTTGTGAGATCAAACAATCAAAAAATAGTTCACAATGTTATTCACTAAGGGTTAGACCATTCACAATTCTTGGTTACATTCAAAACAAAACCTTCACATCTGAGGTTTCAAGTTGTATCTCCTTGAATCTGATATGGAGATCGATGGTCTAATCTAGTGAATGGGCGGAAAGCAAAACAAGTTCATACAGTGCTCTATGCCTCTCACACCATGTTGATTTTTCTGGAGACACAAGAGACACAAAATTTATCCTGGGAAAACCCTTAACCAAGGAAAAATCCAACAACCCTTTCTTAGAGAAATTATTCAATTCAACAAGAGATACAATATGATCATTTCAAGTCAAAGTATAGTCAAACATACCAGCAACATAATCCATGTCAAACCTAGTCAAACTATCCACAGCCAAGTCAAATTGTTGCTCAAGAGAATTCAGTCTTCTCTAGTCAACTAGGCCAAATTTCGGCTTGTTTTCCTTCAATAAAAAATCCGCCTGCTTCCAACAAAAATGCTCAGAAGAGATTCGACCAATAGTGGACTGATGGTGAACTTCATACTTGTTTTCCTCCTTGATCCTTCACACAAATGAACAGAAGATATCTTGTCTTGATGAGATCCAAACTTGTGTGCCTTGGAGGAGATTGATCTGCCTCTATATGGTGGACTAATGGGTCTGAATGGGTGTTTCAAGTAGGTCGGCCACCTTGACATTGTTTGAATTTCAAAAATCTGATTTCCCTCTTTTGAAGCCGATTAAGAATTCTCATTTACATTTATTATTTACAGGGCTAAAGTTCAATTATGAAGACCGACAATAGCTACAGAAATTCAATGTCCATTTCATTGATGACGTCAGCCTTATGAGGCCTCACAACTCACACATGTGGGCTTTCATTCGCATTTATGTCTAAGCTAGTTGGGTTGGCTTGTAACCCAAGGTCCTATTATAATTTTAACTTGTTATTAGGGGCTCTTAAGCTAATTAGAGACTTATCCTCCTCATAAATAAAGGAGAGGACTATTTCAATTCTCATCATCATCACTTGTGAATTCAACCTCTCTACTTGAGAATTTCGACCTCTTGTACCTATTGTAGAGATGTGATCAATGGAGCATATTTTGCCTTGGAGTTACATTCTTGTCTCCTTGGATCAATGATTGTATTGTGCATGCATATTGTCTTATAAGTACCTTTTTAATGAAAATTTCTCATTTCATGTGTAGTGTACGAAATAAATTGGTGATCTAGGTTAAATATTATGCCCTAGTTCTGTTGAATTTCAATTTTATGGATGTTAGGTCATATGATTGCATGCATTACTTATTGTATGATATGTGAATGACAATCCACTTGGTGATCTTAGATTAGCTCTCCCATGTGAATTTTGATCCCTAACAAAGGTAATAGTTAGGGTTTTGATGCTAGGGCATCAAAATATCCCTACTCCTTTAAAAGTTATAGCCAACCTAAAGAATCCATAGACTCCATCAACTCTAGGACTAGGCATTGGCCATCCATTATTGGTGATCAAGTCAAATTTTATCAATAAAATTTAACTCTTTCTCCCTCACACGTACTTCGGCCCTCTTAAGGCCAAGTAGCCAACTAGGGCTTACTACGAATTGATTAGGAAGGGAGAATTTTGGCCTTGGAAGGTCTAAACATCAAGAGTTGTAGTGGTTTCTTCAAAATCGTTCCCCTTGGTGGGCATTCATTCCATTTTCATCCATAATTTCCCTTGCCCTAGTCGTTTGCGCTAGGATAAAACCCTAGTTTAGTTATAGACAATGTTATCAGAACCAAACCGATCATCGAACCAAAAAACCTTGTGGACCAGGAACTGGTCAAAACCGGACCGGAATAGGAAAAAATACCGAAATAACAAAAAGTACAAACAAACAAACAAAAAAACCTGTTTACACAAAATACATAAAATATTCATATTTTAAAGAAAAAACAGAGATATTCATGTACATCCATATGAATACAAACCATTTATACACAAGGATGCAAAAATTCTCATTTATATAGCAAATGATAGTGCATATAACCAAAATAGCACTTAGTGCAAAACATCATTGAACCAAAAATGTTACAAACATCAAGAAGCAGGCTCTAAAAGTCCTTTATAGTCCAAAATAACATGCTAGATCATAGTATTATACTACATCCTAGAATGCTACAAGCTACAGCTATAGAAAATCAACGATCAAATCATCAATCATCATCAGAATCATCATCCTCCTCATCCTCATCTAAAGAATGAGTAGCATCCAAGCTTGCAATGGAATTACGGCTTGATTCCCGTGGCCCTGAAGCTGTTATTGTTGCTTCTGATATATCTGCCTCTACATCCTGGGGAGGTGGGTCCAACTTCAACCAAAACATAACAAAACAAAAAGACCAAGAAGAATTTAGGAAAATAATATAAAACAAAACAAAAAAAACAAAAAATGAAAAAAAATCAATTTTTTGGCCTGCATGGCCGCGCATCCGTGAGACCCTCATAGTTTGAGAGAAATCTCCTGGCTGAAACCCCAGAAAACCCTTACGGCAGTTCCTCTGCACAAACTGCTCTACAACCCCAGCGTCTGCCCAATTTGGATTGCATCAGCCACTCCTAGCCCAACGCTGGCCCTGCGTCAGCCTTCCCTGCGTCATCCCTGGGAGGCCCTGCGTTAGCCACGTTGGCCCCACGTCAGCCTTCCTTAGCCTCCATCAACCCCAAAAGGCCCTCTGTCATCTTTGGGAGCCTCTGTGTCAGCCATGCTGGCCCCTCTGGTGCTCTGCGCAGCACTTGGCTGCCTCTGCGTGGCCCTGCGTAAGCCCTTGCTGGCTCTACGTCACTCTCCTTGGCTACTGTGCTGCTCTCCCGGCACAATCTCTGCCTTATCTGTTTCTCTGTACTCAATGCCCCTCAGCTGCTCTCCCGATCACTGATTCTATCTCTCTTAGCAAACCCCGCTCTAGAGAATAGAATGACTTATCATTTTGGTGTCCTCTCCAAGTGACCTCAAGCCTCCTCTTATACTTTTCTCGTTGACATATCAACGGCCGAGATTAAGACCCTAATCAATGGCTAAGATTAGATCTGGCTTGATCCATTGCTTTTGGACCATTCTAAACAGTTTCATATTAATCCACATTAATATTTTAATTTCCCTAAGTTTGGACTTAGGGACTCCATTAAAAATATTAATTATTTTAATATCTCCGAAACTGTTTAGAATCTGCCCAAACCCTTTCTGGGTATTGGAGATCTCATGTGCCCCAACCTCTCCACCAAATTTCATGGCTAGAGCACATCCGATGCTACCCAAAATCAACAGTTTTGCCATGACCGATTTAGTTCCACTAACACTAGTTATAGTTTTAACTTCTATACCCTTGTTCCAATACATTGTCAGAAACCCTTTCTTAGCACCTTAACCATTGGCCATCCCGACTCAGAACATATCAATCAAAACCTAGGCCCAATGTTGCCCTAATATGGCCTCTCTATGCAAAGTAAATTGCCTCCTCATAATAGTTGGAGCCTTGTACCTAAATTGTGCCTTTCCCTTGGAAGCCTTTTTAGTCACCTTATACCCTTAACCCTAGAATACCTATTAGGTGACCTTTATATCGGAACTCCTCCCATTGGTGAAAGTCCATAAAGAGAAGGGGGTTGTAGCTGTGGTGACAGTGGACTACTACCTTATTGTTGTCACTTGGTCTAGTGATAGCCTTGTGGGGTACCCCTCTCCAAGGCCTACTAGATTTTGCAGCAACAAGTTTCATTGTAGGGTACCTCATTTTCTTTGCCAGATGTGTTCCATTATATGAATTAATATCTTGTATACATATCATGAGATGGTGTTATAGCACAAAATTCCATGATTAGTTTTGATATCACAATGATTTCTATCATGTATCATGATCATCCAAAAGTGTGACCAATGTATCTTATGTATTGTACTAGACCATACTTGGCTATCTATGTAAAGTTCTTTTTCATCAAAATGGTTGCTCTAGGCACTTGTGGTTTATCATTGCCCAACCTTTTAGTCCCCAGTTCAAGATAGTCCCTACTCTTATCGCTCATACTAACTGTCTCATGCAGGTCATTTATTGTTGAGGTGGGTATGTGGGGGTGACGAAGTGGATCTATTAGAACACAAGACTTAGGGAAACCATAGGTTTTTTAACTTTACCCTAATGTAAACGTTGTGTTAATGCATTGTAAAGGTTGTTATACCTAGAGCATACAATTATTTTATGCCTAAGCATGAATCTCCCTATGAATTGTCACACTTTGGCCTAGGCAATCCATCTCCCTAGCACTTTGGGACCTATGACATGTGTTTAGCACTTAAGATCATGTGCTACCACATCATGAGAGGGTTCTACATATTTTTATGCGAAGAGACCTTGGAGCATCCATCTTGACATTATTCCCTAGGCATTTGAGGGCTATTATTCATGTAAATGAACCACTCATGCCATGCCATGTCACATTTCATGGAGAACTAGGGAACATCACCATTTAGTGGTTGCATCACTTGGTTGTTTAAGCATTTTCCTGCCACATGTGGGCCATATTGACCCCACTAACCTTGTGAGAGGAGGTTAGCATGATTTTGAGAGAATGTTACAAAGTGGAGACCTCATTTGTGATTTTTGGGAGCATTTTTGGAGGTGTTGTCCTCTTTTTGAGCCTCCAACATACCATGTGTGTGGACCTTTCCCCTATATCACATAGCCATTAGCTCATTATGAGGTTCAATCTCCTTTGGAAGACAATTTTGAGGTGGTTATCATGCATAATGGAGGGACATGGGCCTCACTTTTCTATTTGTGGATGGGACATCTTCCTCTTTTGGGGGAATATTGTACATGTGGCACAACTACTATAATTTTTCATGTATCTTTTTATTTTTTCCTCATTGTTAAGCAGAGGAAAAGTATTCTGAGATCTCCTAGGATATATCTAAGGAAAGAAAATTATTATTGTAATGAGAGGGTTATTGAAACCTTCTCTATAAAAAAGGCTCCCCTCACACTATTATTTGTCATTGATTAGCTATTTATAATACAACCATTTTAATATCTTCTTATTGAGGAAATTTGTTGTTAGTTCAAGCTCTTCCCATTTGTGTTATTTGGCACTCTAAGGCTGAATGTGAATTTTCAAGTCTTCTACAAATCACCCCATTTGAAGGGAAAACTCTACCAAATGAAAGGAAATTGTTGTGAGGTAACTCCAACCCTATCTTCCATCGTTACTTTCGTAAGTGCTTAATAATTCCTTGCATTATCCATCCTTTGGGAACCCTAGCAAGGGTATTGATTTCAATTATTTAACTTGTTGCCTCAAAATTTAGAGGGGTATCCTATAAGGAAAGCACTAGACTAAATGACAACAATGAGGTGTGGCCCACTATCACCACAACCACTGCCCCCTATTTTTTATGGAATTTCACCAATGGGAGGTTTCTCGTTATACAGTTCACCTATGAAAAATATGTTAGGTTCAAGGATTAGGGTAACACTAGAGGTTTATAGAGGACGACTCTTCTTAAGTACAAGGCTCAACCAAGGAAATAGAGGTAACTCGCATCCTCTAATAAGACCAAACTAAGGCACAATTGACCTAGGGCTTGAGATATAGAAAGCCAAATGGGATATCCAAGGATCAAATGGGTCAAGAAAGGGTTTCCAATCAATGAATATTAGCAAGCAAATGGTCTAAGAAACCTTCAACAAGCCCTCAAGTTGAAGCTTTGCAAACTAGGGTTTTCAAAGGGAAAATTTACCTAGGGCAAGAGAATAAGAGCATAAGATGGGAATATTGGCCACTAAGGGAGGTTGATTTTGATGCAACCAAGTTTTCCCTAAATTTTAAATCCTTCCATAGGCCACAACTCTACTTTTAAGTCAATTAACACCAAGCAATAGTTTCGCCACTTATCCTTAAGACGGCAGAAATTACAAAAAGATTGAACTTGAGTTTGGGGATGAAATTGTGTGTGATCACCAATTTGACAAGGCCAGTGCCTAGCCCTTGCGATGATGGAGTCTATGGATGTGGAATATTGGCTAAACCTTATAAAGGAGTAAGGATATGTTGATGCTCTAGCACAAAACCCTAACTATTATCTTTGTGAGGGATCAAGGTCACTTGGGAGAGCTATTACAAAGGTTCATCAAGGGGATTTCCATTAACATTTGATATATGAGTAATATATACAATGATGATATCTAGATTCCATAAAATAGATCTTCAATAATAAAAACACAATTGAAAAACCCTATATTATCAATTCATTCCATACATTAGATATAAAAAAAGAAAATTATACAAGGGTCACTTACAAGACAAAATGCATGAACAATCCTTTATTGATCCAAGATAATTTCTCCAATGCCAAGAAATAGCTCTAATAAACAAAAATGCTCCATAGAATCACATCTCTCCAAGTTACAAGCTAGGTCAAAAATTTCAAGGAGGCCAAATTCAAGTCTGTGTGACGATGAATGAATAGAATGATCCTCTCCTCTATTTATATGAGGAGAACATCTAATTAGCCTACAAAGGCCCTAAAAACAAGTTTGATGACAAATAACCTTGGATTACACGCCAGCCCACTAAATTTCATGAAATATGCCCTATTTAACCCACACATGTGAGCCACTAGCTCTCTAGGGTTGATGTCATGCGATAAATGAGCTCCAAATGGCATGTCCAAGTGAAATGAGGTGTCCAAGATGATGTAGAAGCATGTAAAGTCCATGATTTGAGAGTTTTCCCTTAAATCCACCTCAATGGATCCGATGGGTTCCCAAGACCCAGTTGTGGCGCCACAAAGTGGTTATTATGGATCTCCAACTGCACAAAGTGGCCTCCTTTGCTCAAATGTTAAGGGCTTCTCAGGTGCAACTAGTCCTCCCAAGTCTTTGAAGGTGAGACCATCCTCATTTGGGCCCTGAATCATCTGCCATCCATGAATTGGTGTCAAGGTCAGCCTCGGGGCACTGGGTCCAGGTGTCACATCCTAAAGAATCATCAATTCTCATACAAAGTGATCCAACATCATCTTGGGTGCAGGAGGTGGTCAATTCTCATACAAAGTGATCCAACATCATCTTGGGTGCAGGAGGTGGCATAGACATGTGTCTTTTATTGCTACTATATTGAAAGGGCTTAGGCACATGTGGAGAAGGTACCCAAGACCTACGTTGCTAAACCACCTGACAATCATGACAAAGATTCTAGTGAAAGCAACCAATCATTAGGGGCAAAGATCATTATTCCATCTATGTAAACCAAACTTGAATGTCATGGGCTATTTAACACTTCAAATAACAATCCCCTTCCAAAATCAAGACCTTGATCTCGCAATGGTATTTTCTCCCTCGGTAGGAGTGGCTAAAGGTCAACCCTATTAGGTGTTTCCAAGCCCTAAGGCGAAATAGCATTTCGTTGGTCCACCCTTCAATCAATTGGTGTTAGTGAATAATAATGATGATAATGAAGGGGATAAGACTTCATCACCAAGTTCCACAGTCAAAGGGACCAGTTGATGGGGTGTCCACATCCTCAGTGTATACATGTGAGGAGCGAGCATTCGTGCATGCATGAGTTACCAACTCGATCTTTGTTTTTTGTAATATTCCTAGGGAAAATTTACGGTAAATATGCAAAGCCAACATAAACAAAAAAAACATAAAACAATGAACACACAATCATAACATGTACTACACCAAAAACTGCGTTGTTGGGCTCTTTTATTAATAAATAAAGGGTGTACAATATGGTGCTGGAAGGAATGCACCTGGGCTTGCTCAAGGCAAGCTAGCAAAGCCGCAAATCATAGATAACTCATCCCTCTCTAATTTGCTTCTGTGTTGCTCTAGCTTTGCGCTGAAGATGCCTAGAAATACATTGTTGGCTGAACAGAATCGCTGCTACAGCCCTCTCCGATGCTTAGAAAATTCTGGGAAATTAATTCTAGCCTCTCCACCAAATACCCAGCATAAACCACAAAGTATTTGGCCAATGGTTGACCTCAGAAATTCGGCCCTATTTTCCCTCAATGGCTCAATTCTTGGGTGATTCAACCCGCCTGTAAATCCTGCTACAAATGGCCTCCAAAATAGCTGTAATCCTCGCAAAAAAATACTTCCTCGACCTTCCCCCCAAGTTTCAGCCTCAACCACACCTCACCCCTTAACCTCCCGGAGTGCCTCCACCATGAACTACGCAATCCCTGCACTGTTGTAGCTTAACCTCCTCCCTGAAATCAGACTCCCTGCTGTTGGTACTAACTGATAAGGGGTAGAACTCCCTCCTTGGGTTGGCACTCAAAGTCCATCGAAGCAAGGGTTGAGATCTCCGCTCGGAGACACTCGTGTGTTAAACAACACTTACAGACTTGCTATTAGCTCAAGCGTGCTCTAGTCAAAGGCAGTTTTGCAAATGATGAATGAATGAGCAATTGAGTGTCCCTTCCTCCTTTTTTCAAGATGCCTCCAAAATGCCCATGTGGGTCCAGCTCAAATTTTCCACACCAAATTTGCTCCAATGAGAGTGTACTCCACTAATGCCGCAATATTTCCTCCAGCTCTAATGTGTGGATGTGCTCTAAGCCAAAAATCATTTGTGGGACCTTTAAACCCACATTTCCTAAGTGCAACCATGCAATATAGCAAAAATGATCAAAATTGATATTTCAATTAGCAAAATGCTAAGTGGGAATATCACATTTTTCCACCCCTCTTGTATGCATTTTACTTCTTAATTATTTTCTTTGTATTATTGCTCATAGCTCAAGGGTTAGAGGTTGCTTTGAATGACGTGGCAGTGGTATTACTCCTTAATGATGAGTCAGCTCATTGCTCATCAAGGTTGGGTCATGCAAAAGTTCCTACTTTTGATGTAATGAAGCAACATGTGCTCAGAAACTGGGTGATTGCCATAATGAGTGAGGTAGAGCTCATGCTAGGCTTTTGCCGCATGCTAATCTATATGTCCCTAGCCATCTTTTATATTTTGATTTTTCTTTCTTTAATTTTGTTGTGGCCTTT
Organism: Pinus taeda; assembly: GCA_000404065.3. Lineage (NCBI taxonomy): Eukaryota > Viridiplantae > Streptophyta > Pinopsida > Pinales > Pinaceae > Pinus > Pinus taeda. Next base: position 74,075 of record APFE030281245.1, on the reverse strand, counting down.
CTATTTCTTTTAGTTGCATCAACCTCCTAGGGAAAAGTTTCCAGGCCCTACACAACTATGTGGACATATGAGTGTCAAATCCCAAAGAACTCATGACAGGTTGAATTCGACGAATGGAGAAGTGATAAGGGCTTATAATGTAAGGTGGAAAGTGTTAAGTATGACATATGGGAAGATGGAACTATGTTATCTCAATCAGGGCTTCCCAAGTAGTGCCCCTCCTATACCAAAGGGCCATTAAGGGAGGTCCCACTGGATTATGATCGAAGATTAATCCCCCATTTAAGCTGGAGAAAAAAATCACGGTCAAATCCCATCATTCTTCCAGATCACCCCATAATCCATACTAAATGCCCAAAACAAACAATCACAAGCACCTGATTGCAAAATGACCAAACTACCTTTTGAGTGGAAGCCCACCTTCGTCCATGTGCTCATGTTGGACTGGTGAGAAGCAAATGGTTGATGCATGTGGCAAAGATATAACAGCATATCATCAGCTAGTGGTGCCTGTCAAGGGCTACTGACTATGTGGTTGACAGGCTGGCTGTCAAGAATAGGAGAAAAGTTTTCTCCTATGGGGTTACCCATTTTGGTGGGTAACATCTGGCTCCAACTAGGGGACATGACCTCATCGTAGAGTGCATGATCCATATGCTTGAACTCCAGCTATCCCTGCGTTCGCAGAATTGTAACTTAAATTGCAATCAACTTGTTTGGGAGCATGTGCATTTAATGTAGGGTATCACCCATGTTTTATATGAAGATAGTAAATCTATATAGAAAATAAAATCTATGCTAAATGCAATCTACTCTAGCATGAAACATAGAAAGAAATGTAGGATGTTAGTATGCTCACACAATATGCAATGCAACTAACTATTATGTATGATATATATGACTATGTTATACTAGGAAAATATTCTTTCAAGAGTTGACCATTTAATGGCAACGGGAGGGGTTCTCCTTGCAATGTTTCAATATGATATGCATTGACGCAAGTCATGTCAAGTATTTTGTATGGGCCAAGCCATAAATTATCATGCTTCTTGTGCATTTTAGGCTTCTCCCTTCTCTTATCCCACAAAAGGACTAAGGTTCCAAGGTCAAAAGTCAAAGGTTTGGCTTGCCTATCAAAAGTATTCTTAACCCTTTCTTGGCAACTCTCAACTTGGTCAAGGGACTTGCATCGGGATTCATCCATTTCTATTATTTTGTTAATTCTTGATTGTATGGCATCCTATTAGTTCAGGAATGCTTTGAGGCACTCAAGTACAGGGAATTTCAATTAGAGAGATAACTTCTCCTCCACCCCATACACTAGTTGAATAGGATTATAACCTATGAAAGGCTTCACAATTGTACGGTCATCCCATAAAGCATACATGATCTTACTATCCCAACTCCTATAATTGTCGGCTACGATTTTCCTAATTATTTTCATAAGGTTCTTGTTGTTTGACTCGGCTTGGCCACTTCCTTGAGGATAGTAATTTGAAGAGTGGGCCACCATTATTGCATAATTGCAACTTGTCAATGCAAGTGCTATAGAATTGAATGCTTTGGCATTGTCAATCACGAATTTGGTAAAGACACTGAATCTTGTGATAATGCAGTCTTCAAGGAAATCAATCACCAATTGATCTTTTTCTTTCTTGGTGGGGATAGCCTCAACCCAGTTAGTTAGATAGTAAGTGGTTGTAAGGATCCATTTGTGATCGTTACTAGAGTTGTCTTTGAATTCCCCGATGAAATCAAGCCCCCATTGTTGGAATGGAGATGCAATGACAACATTTTTTAGTGGTAAGGCAAGGAATTGTTGCTTGCCTGTCAAAAATTGGCATGGTTGGCAAGTCCTAACAAAGATCAACATATCAGAAAAAATAGTGGGCCATTAATAACCTGCCCTAAGCATTTTATGTGCAGTAGTCCTAGCAGCATAATGCCCACCACAAAATCTTGTGTGAAGTTCTTTAATAAGTTTCTCAGCTTCATCTTTCTTTATCACACAATGGAGAATAACTCCATTAGGGCTCATCCAACCACGACCATCTTGAGTCAAGATATACCTAGCGGCCTTTAACCTAAGGGATCTCCTTCTATGTTCTACTAACCCAGGAGGAGAAAATAAATTCTTAAGGTAATATCACATTTGAATTTCATCTTCTTCTAATTCTATGGCAGTGGCACAAATTTTTCCCCCTCAACCATTTGGAAAGCTTTGTAATTTCCTTCAATTAACACTTCAGCTAGGCCTTGGCCCTTGATGATCTTTTTAGGCTAGATTTCCAAGTCATATTCTTGGATTTTGGAAACCCACTTAACTCTTCATCCCAAACAATCATTTTGAGTCAACATGTCCTTGACAGTTGGATAAGGAACGAAGGCGTGAATTTCATTATATCCCACGTAAGTTGGTAAGTATTTTAAGGACTTGACTAAAGCATAAGCATACTATTCAGTGAGAATATACCTTGTTTCAGCATCTTGTAGGGGCTTGCTCACGAATATTATGGGTCTTTCATTCCCTTTGCATTAATACCCCAACAATTGCATCTTCGGATGCAAATGAATAAATGATGAAATATTTGGAGTAATCAGAGTTGATTAGGATAGGGGTCGATGTTATTCTTTGTTTGATTTCTTCAAAGGATTTGTCTCTCTTTTCATCCCAAATGTATGGAACATCTTTCTTTAGTAAATCATTCATAGGCTTAACAATCTCTGCAAGGTTTGGGACAAACTTTCTTAGTAAATTAATCTTACCAGAGAACGATCTTAAGGCCTTCTTGTCCTTTGGGAAGAAATGCCTTTGATAGCCTCAATTCTTTCAGGATCAATGCTAATTCCTTGTTTGGAGACAATATGTCCAAAACAGCTTCCCTTGAACAACTCCAAAGATGGACTTCTTAGGGTTAAGTGATATGTTATACTTCCTACATTTTTCAAATACTTTCCTTAGATGTTTACAATGGTCAAGGCTTTCCTTATACGCCACAGTTAGATCATCTTGATATATTTCCATAATCTTACCTATGAGATCATGGAAAGTGAAGTCCATTGCTTTTTGGAAAGTGAAAACAGTGTTTAGTAATACAAAGGGCATTCTAAGGTATTTTTATGTTCCCCATCATGTAGTGAATGTGGTTTTTATTTGGTGTTCTTCTTTTACAACCACTTGATTATATCCAAAGAACCCATCAAGGAATGACATAATCTGAGATCCAGTGATCCGTTACAAACGATTCTCCATATTTGGCAAGGAATAGTTATCTTTAGGGCACACCTAGTTGAGGTCTCTAAAATCCACACATCCTAATGTTTCTGGCCTTCTTTCGAGTGACCATTGGGTTAGATATCCATGAGGAATGTCAAGCAAGAGCAATTATCCCAACAATCAACATCTTTTGAAGCTCTTCTTTTACTAGGGAAGCTAGCTTGGGCTTTATTCTTCTCAATTTTTGTTTTACTGGCTTGGCCGCTTCTTGAATAGGGATGGTGTGTTGAATAACCTCAGGACTATATGCTTTTAGATCTTGATATGACCAACCAAAACATCCTTGAATTCTCTTAGGAGTATTTCCAACTCTACCCTTTCATCTTTAGATAGCCCTATTCAATGATTTCCTCCTTGACTTCACTTCTATTATTTCAATAAAAATTATTTTCCACAGCTATTTCATTTTCCTTGTTCTTGGGGTTATCTTGATCAAAAACATTATTTTGGAGAAAACTTATTATTTCTTTGTCATATTCAAACACAAGCCAATGCTTTTGACTATCAGGTATAGTTGATTGAAAATGACTTCCATCACAAATTCTCCTAAATTGGTGATCTCATCACTAGGGGTTTGTATGATTGACACATCCACTGCTAGAGCATCAGCTATAGAATTCCTTTCTCTTGGGATAGCTTCAATACCAAATGTTTCAGATGCTTCAATTGTGTGTACTATGTGCTTTTATACTTCTGAGTTTCTCATTTTTGGCATTGAATTACCCCTTGACCTGAGATACAATAAAATGTGAATCCCCTACGACCTTCGAATGTTGAATTCCTCAGTCCAAGGCTATGTCCAAGCCCAAAGCTAAAGCTTCATAATCTGCTATATTATTAGTGCAGTGAAATGCTAACCTAAATGAGAAAATGAACCAGGTCTTGGAGGATGATTTCAAAATTATACCTGCCCCTAAGCTTGCCTTTAAACAAGCCCTGTCATAGAACATCATCCATACCCCTTTGAAATTTAGCTCAGGTGCAACAACATTTTGAGATATCTTCCACTCCCATATCCACATTCTTTCTTAATGTATTCCTTAGTGGTTATAAAATGGGGCTCTTCTAAGGACCTAATAGATGGTTGCCTTTATAGGATGGCATATGAATTTTCTTCCATGGGAATTTTAATGTATGACATATCCATTTGGATGGATCCACCCACCATGGTCACCCATTTCCTAGATAGGGAAATCCCCCAATTGTCAAGGATGTTGATGACAAATATGTCCATAGTTATTTTGCTTTTAGGGTGCCACTCCAAGCTAACTGATTGGTTTTCTATGACTCCACATACTTCAACTACTTTAGAATCAATTCCAGAAACAATTTTGTATCTCCTTGAAATATGCAAACCTAATTGCTCCATAACCTTCAATGGCATAATATTCGTTGATGTCCCTAAAGAAAGCATGCAATCATGAAGGAAGCAATGAATTATTTCAAGGGTGATGAAGAATGGACGGTGATCTCCATCAAACCGTCTAGTGTACAGGACAATTAGGGAGGTCAGTGTTGACTTCCTCTTCAATCTCGGGTGAGGATTCGTCCCGATCTTCCTCTGCCTTGTTGACCTAGGACACGAGGATCTTATAGTTTTGTAGGGCATTAGGTGTCAAAGTTTCGAAATGCTCCTCAAAGCTCTTGAGGAAGTCACTATTACTAGGAAGGAAGGACTAGACAGGTTTGGTTTGTTCCAATTCTAGAATTTCACAAGCCTTGAGAGCATCATCTTGTGCATGAAGGATGGTTGCAGGTTTCTTGTCTCTTGTTAAGTATGCCATTTGTTGGAAATACTGAGAAGGGGCTGAATCAATATTTCACTTACAATTAGTTAATTATAAAAAATTTAGAGCATGAACAACAAAACGGTAACCAACAACACATCATAAGAGCAGTACCCAACAAATTTTTAGGTGCAAACCCTTTTGGGAGAAAAACCATAAAACGCTTTTCTAATATTTTGTGAGTACAAAAATGCTTCAACTCCAGCTAAAAGGGAAGCCCCAACTCCCTAGTACTCTAGAAAAGCATTCAAGTTTATCAAGTAGCTCGAACTACTGAAAGGATGCTCTGCACCCTGGTTTTACCAACTCCAACTAGAAGGATGCTCCAACGCCCTGGTTTTATCAGCTACAACTGATAGGATGCTCCAACTTACCCTAGCACTACCCTGCCACCCTGAAATATTTTCAAGCTTCCACCTAAAGGCGACTTCACTCTCTTTCCTTGCACCAACCAAGCACCCTTAGAATTAAAATGAATGAAACAATTTGTGGGCTCCTATATCAAGGATAACGACCCACTTACAAATATATTCAATGAAACCCTTTTTGCTAATGTGTGCTTCAAATATGCAACGAAAATCAAACTTCTTCAAATTGTTGTTGAATGATGTAAAATTGTAACTGAGCAACAATCAACTTTACTTCAACTTATCAATCTGAACAATACCTCAATTATCTTGATGTAAAGTGTGTCATAGCTAAATCTAAAGATGTCCCATGACTCTATTGATGTCAAATGAGTCATTGACTACCAAAAAACATCTTCCTCCACTATAGAACTAACCTTTATCTTGTCCTTAATATATTGATGCTTCTGCTCTTAATCTTTACTGCTATTGATGAGGCCTCTTCACAAAGAGGCCTCAACATGATCAATAGCAATCGTGGTCACAGAGAATGCTTGAAGCAACTTGGATTAGGGCTTGATGTATGTCACCGATAACTGCTAGTCTCAAATCCTTACCCAATCGTTCAGTCCCCAATCTCTCCTCATGTCTTTCACTAGATGTACGGTTGTTAGTCTTGGCCTAGTGCATAACACATGAAGTAGAGAATCATGTCCAACATCACTACCTCTCAACCAAGGAGGATATATACAAATGGAATATATCCAAGCTCCCTCTCAACTAGGGAGAAGTGTCCAACATCAGTTGCTTTGTTCTTCCAGTGCAGATCATAGTAGTGGTAGCTAAACAGGATCTTCCTTTTGCATCATCGTGTCATCAGAGAACTTCGACCTTCCTGAACATCATGGAGCCATCTTAAAGACATACCTTAAAATTTGGGAGTTAAATTGCTTCCTCAAAGTCCACAACCCTTCCATTGTTTTACTTTCATATGGCAACAAAGTTCGGCTTACACTTTCAATAATCAATAAATATGCTTACTAGATGTAATATTATCAGGGTTTCTACAGCTCCCTCTTTCCAACATGCTTATTATGAAGTCATCGTTAAGCACGAGATTTGCTTTGTTTTGTTCTGTCTTCTTTCTCATCTTGCTTTCACAATTTTGAAAGCCTCCATTATGTACCTACAATTATATCAACAAGCACAACCAACCAAAACATATACGTACAAGGGTATGATGTTAATTTTATCAATCTAGGGTTATAATGACTTTAAACGGTGTATCTAGGGTTTTGGTTACAAACCCTAGATATCCCATGACTTGACCCTTATTAGGGTTTTTACTTTTAGCAGAAACATCAGCCCTAGAATTTTATCCAACCCTTGCTAGGGTTTCAAGATAAATTTAATATCAAAGAACATTGAACCTGCAAGCCCTAGATACCATTCCCCAAGAGCTAGGGATTTCATAGACGGAATAATAAGTTAAGGTTAGGGTTTTTACTCTCAAGGGTTAACTTAATCTAGATATCAAGAGATTTTAAGATTTCACAATTTTGCAAATCCCACAGGTCCTAGATTCTTAGGAGTTGCAAAAAGAAATCAACTTCAAACCTTAACAATTTCATAGTCATCAAAACCTAATGGAATTGTACTAGAGCAAAACCCTAATCATATTGTTGACATACCTCATATGTAAGGACCATGCATCATAATAACATCACTCTTTATCATAGACGTAAATAATCATGATTTATACATACCTCTTATTATTTTACCTCTTATTGATTAGGGGGAGTCATTTGAACTTCATTTGAATCATTTTGTCCTGCTTACAAAGGTCTCCATATATAGTCACTGTAGATGCCACTGTTGTACACACCTAATCCTATAAGAGATTACTGCTACACATGGTCCCTTATGTCAGAATTGGATCATACAATCAGCTTCACAAAAACTCGAACCATAGCCAAGATATATGTTGTGCGGAATAAATTGATGCCTCTGTCATAGTTTCTTGGTCACGTTTCAATCCTTGATAGCAAGTGTATCGATCTTCAGTTAACAAGATTCCATAATTTATGTAATCCTCAATTGCTATGTGCTTCATCATGTCATGCTTGTAATTTCTTTTATGATCATTGTCAATATGTATATTATGCGCAAGAATTAAAATATAGATTCTAATCGAGCCAATGTGAGCCATAGGAGCAAGCAATGCTAAACTATCCTCGATGCCATAATACGAGGTCATCACAATAGATAATTGCCAGGATGTTAAGTGAGAGCCTTAGAGTTTGTAATTTGTAGGCCAAGGGATATTTGGTAGAACAAGCCTTCACAATATGGTGCAAGATTCCCACAGATAGTATCAAGTTATAGTGAATCTAAGTCTTCAACAAAATATGTGAGTTATAATATGCGAGACTATTGGATCCATGAAGCCTTATGCAAATATATGCTACAAGGTCTTGATCCACAGAGAATGCGTAACTAAACTCATTTATATTGTCGGACGAGTGACCTCCGCAATGTATTTCCAAAACAACAACCACAATTTATATTAAATATATTTCCAAGATAGCAACCTGTGATACTTATTGCGAGAACTGCGACCTTCACTAAAATGGCATCATCTATTATGTATATTTTCGAACTAGCGACCTATGCTACATATAATTCCAGGCCTATGATGTGTAGGAGCAGGATTGTAGTTGCAAATCATCCAACCATAGATGCAAGATCGAGACTACCTAGTCACAGTTGTGAGATCAGTCATGCGATCCACTGTGAGCTATTACAGTCATGCAATCCACTAAGGATAATGTGAGCCACCATAAAATGGTTAGAGCTTCTGTAACATCTTACAATTCTTCCATGAATCATGTGAGCTACATAACTATATGCAAGCTTCAAGAAAAATTTGATACGAGTCTCATAATATACAAGAGTAATTGCGAGTTATGAGCCATAAAAGTACGAGCCACTAGAAATGTAATTTGAGCCATTGTCCATACGAGCCACTATATGTTATAGCAAGCCACAGTTTGATTCATAATGAACCACTGTGTTTGATACGTGAGCCATCATGACCCACTATAAAGTCGAACTATTTACAAATTTACATGCCACGATCCATCGAAGAAGAACAGGAGTCATAGATTATGGTGCTAATAATGCACGAAGAAACCATCGCAAATAATTGATGCAAGTCATATCTTCACTAAGACATAAGGACCACTCTGATGCGAATACCAAATCACAAAGAGCCAGCCATGCAATTTCATGGAACAGAGCGAGAATTTATTTTAACAGAGTATAGATAGTGAGGTTGTTCTATAGATATAGCAAGATCATGCTACAGTGTATGTTGTATAGAAGTGATTCACAAAAAGAACAGTGAGCCATTATAGTTGTGAAACAATATATCATAAGTGCGAGCCTTTTTTCTAACTCAAACCACAGAATAAGGAACCTGGGAACATATAAAAGTCTCACAGGGACATAACCAATATTTTTTTTATTGTGAAGTGTAAGCCATTTATTATTTACAGCGAGACCATAACCACAAGGATATAGGATCTCGGAACTTTTAAGGATTGAGCCACAAATGTCTTGTCTTATGCAATATCTTCATCATAGATATGATAGAGTATCGTTGTTGATTGGTGAAATTACAAGTGCGTTAACTATTGTCAAGATGTCCACAAAGAGCTTTCAAAGAATCCATAACAATGATTCCATTGCACATCATTAATTTTCATAGTTCTTCAAAGTTGGCAACAGAGAGTGACCTTTAGCCTCCTTTAAACCAAACCTCTGATCCCATGTTGAGAAATCGAGAGGTATCCAATAATTATTATATTTCTCTTTCGATGTTAATTATTTGTGAATTTTGTTGGCATCTTTTAAATTAATTATGTTCTTCTTCATCAAATAATTATCAAATGCAAAGCACGAAGATCACAAAAGAAAAAAAAACACAACACAAAATATAGGCTCTCAACCAAGGAAAAACTCTTCTTTTAGGGGAAAACCCAGTCAAAATCTATTTTTATAAATCAAATCAAAGTGAGACATCCAAGAACAATGACCACAAAAGAACTTCCACCCAATGTTGCACGAAGCGGAAGCGTTTTTTGGAAGCGGGGACGCCGAAGCGTCATTTTCCAAAAATCTAGGAAGCGAAGCGTCCGCGGAAGCGTCTGCTATATAAATATTATATATTATTTTATATTTTTTTATGCATTTATACTCAAAACAAACATCCCAAATACCAAATTAATTGTAGAAGACATGAAAACATGCATATTTTTGCATAAATCAAGATAGATATAACATCCATTGTACATTAATGATTAATTATTCGAGCATCAACCATTTAGATGCATCAACCATCTAGAATCTAGATTCTTCTCCTCTTGTCTAGCCTTTGCCTCTACCTCGATTGTCTAGGGATATTAGTCAACATTTCCTAATTTTGATCAAACTACCTAATTCAAGACTTAAAATATGGTAGAAAAAGCTTAACATGCTTGGTTGATGATTTTGACTTGATTGACAGGTAATTTTTTGCTAAGGGCGTGACAAAGGAGTTCAACAATTAACACCACCAACACTAGGGTACATATAGGGCTTGGTGCTCTTGATTAAATGCTAATCGCATACCTTCATACTTGATATAATCTAATGAAATGTCACAATCCCATTGATCTTTGAAAACTGTTAAGTCTGTTGAATTTTGAATAGAATATGAAATTCTATTTTCTCCATATGAAGTCCAATGAGGCTGGAACCACTCTCAAACATCATGAGTCATTTCATGGTAATGTTAAAAATTTAAGTAAAAAGATGAAATATTTTTCATTTTCATCATTTTACTTTAAGAATTTAACATTACCATGAGGGAGCATCTGCTATATTTATATATATTTTTTTGCCTTCATTCGTCACCCTAACCCAAGGTGGACCCACCCCAACAAGCAAACTCACCTAAAATTAAAAAAAAAATTGAAAAAAAAAAACGATTTTCTAAACGCTTTTCCGGAAGCGTATGCTTCCTCCTCCGAAGCGGCACGCTTCCGACACACGAAGCGTCGTACAAAGCGCCAAGCTTCCTAGGCGCTTCCGTACAAGACGCGCTTCGGGGCTTGGAACCGGGGGGAGGGGGCGCTTCGTGCAACTATGCATGTCGGTACTTAATGATAGCATCTGTGGTTTACTTGTTTATAATTTTGTATCTAAGGTTGTATGTGAATGTTTAATCATCTTAAAGTCATATAAACTATGCCATAGGGTGATGCATTAAGTTGAACAGCATTCCAAACATAGTATAGGCATAATGTGCCTCGTTGACAACATGAATACCTTGCTGGTCAAAATAGTAGCTACATAGTTGGATGTGATTAATTTCAACCATAATTGACTAGCACTATACCTATAATTTATCGTTTTCTCATGAATGCAATACCCTTTTTTCCCAAAGTTCAGAGAAAACCAATAACGATGAGGTTGGATTTGCGTTTATGAGCACAACCATAAAATTTTTACAATATCAAATTAAGGAGTTGTGACCCCAAGGATAGTCATGTTGTGCCCATTGCAACACAGAAAAGGGTTGGAGTAACATATGAGTTGTGTTCCAAATAGTGGATACTGATGACCATGTGCTACTAGTTATTTTGAAAGATAAGATGCAGAAAGTTATATCCACTGCCATGAAAGTAGAATCCACCTAACATAAGGATAAGCTTATCTGGATTATCATGTGCTCTATTAATTTACATGCAATAAAGAATTCTAGCGTGAAAAGAGAAAGTACACTCCAACTTTGTTTTTGCTGCCTACTCTTATGAATCAAGAAGCTAATTCACATCATCCATTCAATAAATAAATTTCCTCCCTTACTACTAACTTCGTAACATCTAGGACAGTCCTTTGTAAAATGATTTCCTCTACAAGACATCACAAATTTATCTTATCTTTAACCATAGTTTTAAAAAGCAGAACTGGATTTAGAACCAGACCACCTATCAAACCATGGTTCAATCGGATTCAATGAACTGGAATTGAAAAAATCAGTGTCACACACATTGCGATAATATTGGAATTATTGCGATATTATTGCTAAACTGCCCCTCGCCAATATTATCATCATAACTTATCGTGATAATTTCCCTATTTTGAATTTATTGTGATAATTTAGGCGATTATAGAGAAAATTTTGAAATTATCGCCTTGTCCCTATCAATTTCAAATCATTACCAATTTTTTTTTCTTTTAACACTAATCTTATAAAAGTGAGTTAGGGGATTGATTGGCAAGGATACTCTGCCTACTTCCATCAAGCAAACAAGGGGAAATCTATTGTTTTCATTTCCCAAGATTCATCTCATGAGATACATACCCTAGTAGCTAATGGTAATATTAAATTCTTAAAGTAAAAGTGACATTTCCCTTTATTTTTCATTTTCATGACATTTTCCTTTATCTTTCATTTGTTAATTTTCTCCAAGGGCTATATTGTTCTTTGCTTTGATAATTGCATTTATAAACTTTTCATCATTTGCATATTCATTCACCCCATAACATCATTAGCAATAGATGCAATTACGTGGGGAGAACAACATCATCAACAATGCAGCGAAAATAAGAGAAACATCATAAGAAAAGCACACACACAAAGAGACACCAAGATTGGTTGGAGACCAGGGAAAAACCCCAGAAAGGGGGAAAACCCGTCAAATCTTCTTCTTCTATTAGATTTCATCAATTGTGTAGCTGAGATACAAATTGCATCATCGAGAGACATCATATGCATAAGGGTTGATAAAAGACTTGTTCACAATTTCGTTTGTGAACAAGTTACATCAATAATATAACTATAGTCATCAATAACTTCATCATATTGTAAATACCGCCATTGAACTTATACTAATGTTGCTTTGTTATGAGACTGCCATCCATAGATACCTATGAACATATTGATATACATGGATCAAACACTATTGTTATATCCATTGACCAAAAGTTGTTATCATAACATTACTCATCAAAGCGAGCTCATGTGTCGAGACCATAATGCATATCTGGTGCCAAGACTAATGCCAAGATTGTAATACATTGCGCCAAGATTGTAATACATAAGCGTTGTGTCAAAACAGTGGTACACACGCGATATGCCTAGGACAGAGACCATACCATTGAGTGAGCAGAGAATCTGTGCCAACATGCTATAATGTTATCAGGCAAACGGGCCATCATGAAATCATGCCATCGTGCAAACTGCCATCATGCAAACAAGCCAACGTGTCATCATGCGGACTAAGCCATGCCACTAACGGACCATTGGGCCAAACCACCGTCGAGTCATAGGGCCATGTTGTCGCTTGGCCATCAAGCCATACGGTTGTTGGGCCATCGGCCATGCTGCGACTGAGCCATCGAGCCATATTGTAGCTGGGCCATTGAGCCATACCTCCGTCAAGCGATCGAGCCACTACCTGTGCTATGCTCTCATTGAGCGAGCAATACCAAACACATATCGGGCCATGAGGGGCCATGTCAAACACACATCAGGTTATACCTATTACCAACGATTCATCCAAACTAACTGAAAACATAATTGTGCCCAGACTGCAATATATATATACCGTCATGCGACATCGTGTGAATCCAAGACAAAAATCATTGTGTTGCAATGCCAAGACAAAAACTAATGAGGGAATCCAAAACAAAGATCATCATTAGGCAGAGAGACCATAGTGCGATGTGATGCCCAAAACGTTACTCCATGCGATGCCAGGAAGAGATGAATGCTATGTGCCGAGACAGAACCAGCGTGCGACCATACCAATGCCAACACTGTGAATGAGAGGTGTGTCAGACTGAGATGTATATTTGATGCAAAGACCGTAGACCGTCAATATTGTAATATATATTCGATGCCAAGAACACAGACCACCAAGACATTAAAGACAATAGCGATCCTCTTCGTGTAAAACCCAGAATCCATTCGAACCACTGAATACCGCAAATGTAACGAACTTCAAATGTATGGTGAGTTTTCTTCTTGATTGTCTCTCTCACATGATTCACAAATATCCTCCTTTTATATGATATGATAGGACCCTCTTTAGTGAAATCGACTTGAAATCTTTGGAGGGAATTTTCAAATTTTCATTTAATAATATTCAATATAATTTTCCAAGTTTATGCCAAAATAACTTTGTAAAACTAATAATATTCCTTTATCCATTTTTAAAATCTTCTTTTGGTGAGATGGGATTGATATGAGGCTTTGGATTTCCCTTAGGGGAAATTTGTCCCAATGTTGCCCAATTTTATCATCATTTTCATTCTTTTACTTAAATTTTTAACATTACCATTAATTGACTCGGGATACTTGAGAGTGATTCTAACCTCATTGAATTTCATATGGAAAAAGTGTTGAAAATGTAGCGAGCAAGGTCTTCTAGCTTGTGCCTAGCCTGTGAAGACCTCTAGTTGTCCTCATGAGTTTGACTTCAGTTAGGATGGGTTATTTCCAGGTTACTCGAATAATCATCAAGTTAGCATGCATAGAGTCAAATCTTCAGTTAAGTGGAGTCTTCATCAAATTTATTATAGAACGAGGTGGCAAGTAGGAATTCAATTAGAAAGAAGTTAGTCTTCAGTCTTGATTGAAGGAAGAGCAAGTTAGATCTCCAGTGTTGATTGGAGAGAGCACGAGTTATCAACTCCATTGATGCTTGGAAGGAGAGTGAGTAACAGTCTCAATTAACTTGTTATCACAACTTGAGTTCTAAGTTTGAACTAACCTAATTTAACATGGATCGAATCTATAAAGAGAAGATGAAGGCACAAGCAAATTACAATTGTTTTGTGCAATAAGGGTTGTGACATGACAGAGTTCACGAGTTAGTGTGAAAGAGCCTTGATTGAATGTGGGAATTGTTTCCTAAAGAATAGGAGCACAAGTGCTCTAGAATTTAGGAGGATTGGTTGTGCGCAAGTTGTGTGGAGTTGGGGTCCTAAAAACTAAGAGCTCAAGTGCGCTAAGAAATAGGGCTTCAGATGCGCTAAGAAAAAGGAGATTAGCTCAAGGAATAAGGAGGCCAAGTGTGTAAGGAAGGAGGAGCAAGAATTGAAGCAAGTGAGCAGGGTTTGCAGAGCAAGTCAAGGAGGCAGCAAAGGAAGAATTGTGTGAGGGAACCAATACCAAGTAGTGATCAAGACAGCCAATATCAATTGTATAAGCTGAGAATTGTGTGAGAAGTGGAATGCTTTCTCAAGAGCGATAGATTGCTTTGTAATAGATTCAATTGCTCCAAGACAATCAATAAAATAGCCACATCAAGCAACCAGGTTTTCCCTGTTGGGTTTCCTAAGAAAAGTGAGTCAATATTTGTGCTATGCGTTTTTATCTTTGTGTTTTTATTTTGTTGCTTATAAGTTGTTAAGAAGCTCTGCATCTTGGTGAAATTTAACTAGATTCCAGTTTTCAGTAATTCACTAAGTAGTTGCAGACTTTCATGGAAATTTAACATGGTATCAGAGTAGAGATCAGTATAAAGACCAGCACCAAAATTCAAATAGACCAATTAGTGAAAAGCAGAGATCAAGCAGAAGGCTTGAGTTTGAAGAGCAGAGCAGTTCTTTGAATAGTAGTATGGTGTTCCAAGGACTAAGGTCAGATCACAGTTTAGAGGGAGCCTTGAATTTCGACACATGGAAGGAGCAGATGTCAGTGGTGTTGGAAGATAGTGGGGTGCTAGAGTTTGTGAAGCAGCGAATAGTGCCACCTATGGATGCCCAACAATTGGCCCAGCATCACAAGAATCACACCAAGACGAGGAGGATCATTCTTGAGGGGATCAGAGACCATATTATCTCTCATCTCCATGAGAAGAAGACAGCATATGAGAGGTTTAAATCCATCTTAGTGTTGGAAATACTAAGAGGGGGGTGAATCAGTATTTCACTGACAATTAGTTAATTTTTCTTTTACAGAGCATTAAGTAACTTCACCATCACATTAAAACATAAATCAATAGTGGACAGAATCAAAAGACAGTATTAAGTAAACACCAAATTTTTAGGTGGAAACCCTTCCGAGAGAAAAATCACCGAACGCTTCTCTAATAATTTTAAGAGTACATCATATTATTCAACTCTTCCTGGAAGGATGCTCCTATACCCTGTTTTTATCAGCTGTTACTGATAGGATGCTCCTATACCCTGTTTTTATCAGCTGTTACTGATAGGATGCTCCAACACCCTTGCAAATTCCAACTTGCCCTAGCACCACCCTACCACCCTGAAGTATTTTCAAGCTACAACCTGAAGGTGACTTCAATCACCTACCTTGCACCACCCAACCACCCTGAAAATGATAATGAATTAGACCAACTATTGAGGGCTCTTGTACCAGGGACAATGACCCACTTACAAGATATTTAATGAAACCCTGACTGCAAAACAGTGAAACCCTTACTGCTAAACTCCTTCCACTACCGCAGAATGATGTGTCACTGAAACTCTTACTGCAAAACTTCTTGAACAAAGACTCAAGACTTCTTCAAACACTGCTGCTAGGTGATGTAACCATGAATACTTACTATTAAATAGCTACTACAAAAACCCTCAACCTTACTGCTACAAAATGACAATGATGAGATTGCTGGTAGTGAAACCCTTACTGTTGCACAATGGCAGTGATGAGACCAGGCAAATACGAATCTCAAAAGAAAAGGTCTGCCAATCTGAAACCCTTACTATTGCAAACAAATTCCTTACTGCTGAAGAGAATGTGAAGCCACTATAGGTTATACTATACGTCTATCTTCCTAGAAACCTTGATCACTCAGGACATAGATTAGTGTAATCAACCTTCAAAAATTTCCTTGCTGAGAATCATCAAGAATCAGTGCACAAGGGTACTTAGTTTGCCATCAAACAGGAGGGATTGTAGTTATAAGTCCACAGTCAACTTGCACAGATAAGTCAAAGATATACCAGATCTTCAAGTTACAGTTCCAAAATGCTCAGATCTTCAACATTTGAAAGTCAAAACTTTTATCCTCACAACAAACATTCAAGCATAGACCTATAATTTTAAACGACACACCTTGGTTACACATTTGATTTGCAGAATGAATTCTCGACAGGCAGCTTCAGGCCTAGACTGAAATTCCTTCCTCAAAGCATAGAATGCATGACGTGATACTTCACAGAGTTTCGATTTAATGAGTGATGGTTAGAGGCATACAAGTCACCAATGCGGCTAGAAGGCCTGCACAATTTATACTTAAGCTCGCCTGAAATTCCGGATTCAGAACATTCAACATAGTATGTGAGAGATTGTTCCAGCGCAGACTTAGCAACTATTCAACGACTTTAACACTTCTCAATTTTACACAGGAGTTTGTCCCAGAGGATTGGTCAACCAGGCCGCAGATTTAAGGCTATTTGGCCTCTGCCCTAGACATGCAACTTGCTTCAAATCACACTCAAAATTATCCTTGTTTCTTCATTGGTCCTTGAGGAGCCCCAAAGATAGATGAATGTAACCCTTATGCTCAAAAGTATTGCCCTAAAGAGGGTCGAGACTCAGAGATGGAGAATAACCTTGCAAAGAAAATCCCAAAACATCCCTTAAGCCCAGAAATGATAAGCTAAAAATCCCCATTGTTCCTAAGAGATCAAAGAGTACAGGGATCGAAAATTGCTTCAGGCCTCTCGTTAGACTAGCCTCTTCTCCACAGGGCTGAAAATATTTCAAAGCTCACACACTTTAGATGTGCATTAGATTCATGCCCTAGTAGTTGAGATAAGGTGCCTTTTAATAGTATCTGGAGGACGCAATTAAGGAAGCCGACTTGCTTAATATTAGGAGGGAAACCCTTATTTCAAAATTTGAATTTTAAAATTGGAGCCAAAAGTTGAGGTCGACTTGCCTTGTTGGATGGAAGGCACATATTAAATTTTCAAATTTTCCTTCTCATAATTAATGAAATTTTATTTTGACCTTTGACCATTTTGACTTCCTTAGACCAACCTATAATGCCATTCCACATCATCTCTCTTTGGGGCTTTTTCCCACAAGTTGGGGCTTTGGCCTTCCAAAGGGCATATCTTGCAAATCATGAGGAGCCACGAGGCGTGCCATATACCATTGGAATTCGTATGATGAGGAGTATCCAATGAACGTGACCTTGTCATGAAAAAACGTGATTTGCCATGTCATTTTGGTCAACAAAGGCGGGGCATCTTCTTGTGTTGCTTGGGTTGACATTGGCATTTTGGTCAACAAAGGCAGGGCATCTTCTTGTGTTGCTTGGGTTGACATCAATGTCAACCACATTTCAACACTTAGATTTGTATCAGGGTTCCAATGATGCCAGGAAGCATGCTTTCAAGGAGAAGCTAAGAAGTATTTGGATGAGAAAAGGAGAGCCCGTCATCACATATCTTGCAAAGTTCACTCAGGTTTGGAATGAGCTAGGTGATGTGGGTGAGACGGTAGCAGAAAAGACCTTGTGAGTCTTGCTCTTCTGGGATTCCATAAGTCTTGGTAGAGTTTCCAGGATGTAGTAAGTGGTAGAGAGAATATTCCCAATTCGGAAAAGTTATGGAGCGACTACGTTCAAGAAGAAATTTGAAGAGGGATGAGAGCTAGTAGAGAAGCTCCAACAAAGGAAGAGGAGAACTTTGCCCTGGCAGGCAAAGGTAGCAGAGCCAAGGGCAAGAGGGGCCAAGGAGAGATTGAGTCCAGTCAGAAGGGCAAGAAGAAGAAGAAGGATCTGAGCAAGATCAAGTGCTTCCATTGCCATTAATTCGGAGACTATGCCACTAAGTGTCTTAATCAGAAGGAGGAGTCTAGTAAATATCATGTAGCTACATCAGCGGAGGTGTTTTCTTCCCAATTTAAGAAATACTTCTCATTGATCGCCTGCATGGCAAGCTCAGCAAATAGCAATGTATGGTATATTGATTCAGGAGCATCCTTCCACATTACCAGGAACAAGAAGAATTTCAGCCACCTGAAGGAGAAGGACATGCAGTTTCAAATTGAGCTAGGAGATGATGGCAAGTATGCAGCTAGAGGAGTTGGTACTGCCAAATTTTAGAGGGATTCAGGTAATCTTCTTCATCTCAGAGATGTTCTCTATGTTCCGGGATCAAAGCAGAATCTTGTTTCTAAAGCTACCCTCGAGGACAAGGGTTATGGTGTCATCTTCAACAAAGGTAAGGCCTACGTCTAGCACTTAGCTTCTGGACGTAAGAAGCATATAAGTGTGAGGATGAAGAATCTCTACAAGTTTCAGGTAGAGACAGGCGCAACCTAGAGCAGCAAGACAGGGAGTGTTCAGAGTAAAGAAGTGATGGTTGAGGAGAGCAGGGCTCTGAGAGAGTTCTTAGTGCAAGAGTAAGTTAGTGTACCTAAGAAGAAGCTACTCAAGATGGAGCCTCAGCCAGTATCTTAGTTTGAGTCTCGGCTAGTTGGCAAGTGGGCCGACCAATAGGATGATGAGAAGCAAAGCCCAAGTTGAGTTGAGTGGAGGCAGCCACTAAGTTAGTGACTCCTAGTATAGGGAGAGTTCGAGCCAAGTGGGTCGAAGATTTTTTTAGGGAAGATTAAAAGAGTGTTGGACCTCCTAGTACCACGTTCAAGCATAGTAAGCAGTCACAGAGATACACGAGGTACATGGCACCTATGACTGAGATGATAGACTCGCAGAATAGGAGTATGGTTTGAAGCAATGGGCCTTTAGATCAGATTCCACAACAAAAAGCAGGGAAGTCTTCTAGTTTAGAGGGAGCAGTTGCAGCATAATGTGGTGATGTTGAATACAAATCCAAGTGTAAGAGGTTCTTCCAGAAGTACCTTCCTCTCTAAGAGGGAGAGTTGAAAATATAGTGAGAAAGGTTTTATGGCTTGTGCCTTAGCCAGTGAAGACCTCAAGTTGTCCTCAAGAGTTAGACTTCAGTTAGGATGAGTTATTTCTAGTTTACTCGAATAATCATCAGGTTAGTATGGGTAGAGTTGGAGCTTCAATTAAGTGGAGTCTTCGTTAGTTTGACTACAGAACAAGGTGGCAGTTAGCAGTTCAATTAGAGTGAGTTAGTCTTTAGTCTTGATTGAAGGAAGAGTGTGTTAGATCTCTAATGTTGATTGGAAAGGGCACAAGTTATCAACTCCAATGATGATTGGAAGGAGAGTGACTAACAGTCTCAATTAACTTGCTATCACAACTTGAGTTCTAAATTTGAACTAGCCTAGTTTAGCATAGACCGAATCTCTAAAAGAAAGGACGAAGGCACAAAGGATTGTGACAAGGCAGAGCTCACAAGTTAGTGTGAGAGAGCGTTGATTGTGGAGCATAGGAATTGTGTCCTATAAAATAAGAGCACAAGTGCACTATGATTTAGTGGGATTGGTTGTGCACAAGTTGTGATGAGCTAGGATCCTAAAAATTAGGAGCTCAAGTGGGCTAATAAATAGGGCCTGGAATGCACTAGGAAATAGGAGATTAGCGCAAGGAATAAGGAGGCCAAGTGCACAAGGAAGGAGGAGCAGAATTGAAGCAAGTCAACAGGGTTTGCAAAGCAAGTCAAGAAGACAGCGGAGGAAGAATTGTGTGCAAGAACCGAGACCAAGTAGTGATCAAGGTAGCCAAGACCAATTATATAAGCTGGGAGTTGTGTGAGAAGCAGAACACTTTCTCAAGAGAGACAGATTACCTTGTAATAGATTCAATTGCTCCAAGACAATCATAGCTACATCAAGCAAGTAGGTTTTCCCTATTGGGCTTCCTAAGAAAATGTGTCAATATTTGTTTGATGTGTTTTTATAACTATTTTTTTATTTCATTGCTTATAAGTTGTTAAGAAGTTTTGTATCTTGGTGAAAGTTAACTAGATTTTAGTCTTCAATAATTCACAAGGTAGTTGCAAATTTTCTTGGAAATTTAACAAAAAATAGAATTTTAAATCCCACTCAAAAAAATCCAACAAACTAAACAGTTTTTAGGGGTTTCCGGATTGGCGGGATTGTAATGTTTCTACTGGATTATGTGATGTAGGAGGGTATCGAACTAACATTTAATCAAGATCACCAAGTCCTCTATGTACCTTGATGTTGGTGGCATTCACTGTTGAGCTCCCCTCCTTCATGACCCTAGTAAAAAGGTACACTTCACTCACACAAAATCATTGATTAGGATTTTAAGTTTTTTCTATCTTGTTTTAATGCTTACTGGGTGATCTTAATGAGTAGGATCCCAATATAGGCAATGATTTTGATGTTATGTAGTTATTTGTTGTAGCATGATTTCCTTTTGACTTCGAAGGCCATTTACAAACTCTCGGTCTCTATTGATCTATTTTGATTCAGAGATGGATTGCACTCTGGGATATTTTGGTTATATGCACCCTTTCTATACACAAGAAATTTTGCATATTTGTGTATAATAATTTGGAATCATATGGATGCACATAAATTAATTATGTGTTATTTTCAAAATTTGAATATTTTATGTATTTTTTGGTCAACCAATCTTTTGATCCAATTCTGATAATGTTGTTGAGGATCTTGTGACCATTTTTCCATCAAGCAAACAAGGGAAAATCCGTTGTTTTCATTGTCATGATTCATCTCATGAGATACATTTATTTTTGTTTTGATACAATTTCATATCATTCTATTAGATCTTATGACTTAGGACAAATATGTTGAAGGAAATGTAACTAGGTTTGGTCTTCATAAATGTACTTTTGATATTTGTATTTATTCAAGAAAAGAAATATTATTTTTATTATATTTGTCAATGAGTTTCTTGCTCATTGAAATAGGTTTAGAACAAGTTAAAGTGCTATAAGTGAGTCAAAGAGTCAAAATAATTATGTTGAAGACCTTAAGGGCATGTTACACTAGGTATACTTATGTATTAGAGTCAAAGAAGACACCTCTAAGCAATGTCAAGTCTCCTCCAAGCAAAGACACCATCAAAAGGACCCATCTAAAGCAAAGAAGACAAGTCAGCCCACAGTCAGCAAGTCGGCCTCAAGGAGGGGCAGTCCTCTATATATAGAGCTTGTTCACTCCTCCAACATGAAACACACTCATCTCTGAAATCAGCGAGAAAGAGGACAAAGAAGGGATACAAAAAGGTGAAGAAAAGAGGTCTCCAAGTGCAGTGAAGAAGAAGGGTACATAACTGAGCCTAAGAGGATTGTTCTAGGGCTAATTACAGCCACATGTGTGAGAAAAGGAGGGTTGCCTCTGTGGTTCTGACAGCAGCAACTCACAATCAAAAATCTCCCAATGTTTGTGCTTAAAACTAGGCCTACAAGGCCTCCTACTCAAGCGAAGTAGAAGGAACCTCAAGCGAAGAAGAAAGTGCCTATAACATCAAGTAAACCTCCCACATGTGCGACAAATTAGGGCTGCGGGACAGTCATACCAACCCTGTACCTACACCTCAAGGAAGAAGCTCATTTGGTCAAGAGGAAGGAAGGGATCATCACAAGGAAGGAGTCTCATCATAGACCAAGAATAAGTGCCTCTTCTAGAGCAAGTGCAACAAGGTCTACCAACAGTTGAAAGAAGAACGAAGTGCCAGAAGAAGGAGGACGAAGTGTCAAGGAACGAAGTGCCAGAAGTAGGAGGACAAAGTGTCGGGAAAAAAAAGTGCAGAAAGGAGGAAGGACTTGACTTGTGCTTGGAGGATATTCTTGTCAAGGGTCTAGGGTTTGGCATTGATCAATAAGAAGCTTCAATAAGAGAAATTTACCGAAGGGTTTTCCTCTCAAGAGAAGAGAGGTTTTGGCCCTAGCAGAGAGCCAACATCTTGTGTTCTTGCTCTTATTCTTTTGGTAGCAGTTTGATGAAGTACACACACATGCATTAATAAGAAGAAGAAGAAGATTAAGCTAACAAGACAAATTGTAAAAAGACTTCACAAAATGTTATCAAGTCAAGAAGAATCCTACTATACATCATTGCCCTTGATTCTTCAACATGGTATTAGAGCTAAGGTGACACATCAAGGAAAGGCCATCTCAAGAACACTAATCAAAGAAGGACCTACATCAAGCTACAAGTCATCAAGCAAATCTCATTATCAAGCAAGCCCACTTGGAAAAAGCAACTTCAAGAACATCAAGATCTAAGGAAGGCAAGCCACCAAGTCTTCAAGGAGAAAGCAAGTCCACTACATCTCAAAACCTATAAAGTAAGTATATGTCCCCTTCTGAATATACATCAATGTCTTTTTGCAAGGAAAGCAACAAATTGGTAGGTACCAATAACTTTCTTGCATGGAAGAAGAGGAATGATTTACTTCTCAAGGAGAATGAACTTCTAGAACACATCAAAGGGAATATCACTATTCCTGCTAAGGAACAAACTCAAGCCTTAACCAAGTACAATAAGGATGAGACAAGAGCTCAAAGGATTCTAATAAAATCTATCATGGACTCTCTCATTCCTTATGTCTCCAAACTTTAGACATCAAAAGAAATCTATGATAAGCTAGTAGAGCTATTCTCGGTAACCACAGTTGGAGAAGTAATATCTCTACGAAATGAATTATACAAGATGAAGACATCAAAGGAAGGAATAGCTCCCTACTTCATGAAGATCTTTGAGATGAGGGATCAACTTCAAAAGCTGAGAGAAGTAATGACTGATAGAGAAACGACAACCGTAGTACTCAATGCTCTACTTGAGGATTGGGGCAACTTCACATCAAGCATATATGCCAAGAAGGAAGCTACCTCACTAAGTGAATTATGGTCTCTATGCAAGATAGAGGAAACTAGACTCAAAGCAAAAGAGGATGTGAGATCAAAGGAGAGAGCATTTGCATCCATGCCAAGAAAAAGGGAAATTTTGGCAAATTTGGTCAACGAAGAACAAACAATAGAGACGTCCAAAATCCAATGCTTTGGATGCCAAGAATATGGACACTACAAAAGGAATTGTCCAAAACTTAAGAAGGACAACAACAACAAAAGAAAAAGGGAAGAAGCTCACATGAATCAAAAGGTGAAAGATGAAGAAAAGAAGCAAAAGTAGGAAGATCCTCCAGATCTTTACTATGACTAAGTCTACTTCTTTACTTGAAGTCTTATTTCAAAGTTTTGAGTAGTATAGGAGCATATAGGAATAGAATAAAATTGCATGGCTAGAAACATCTTCTAAAATCTAGAAGCATGATGTACATAGAGTTCAAAATAGTCATGTAGAAGGAGCATTTAGAACAAAATGAATGGTTAGAAATATCTTCTAGAATATAGGAGCATAGTGTACATATAGCTCAAGAAATTCATATAGAAGGAGCATACCTATTATAGGACCTCATTCACTATGAAAGAAAAATTGATCATGAGTAAGAATCTTATAAGACCTCCATCATCAAAAAGAAAGAAACATTTGCAGGGTAAGGGTCTTCAAGATCCTCTAACGGAATCTTCAAAAGAAGATTCATAAACAAAAGCAGATGTCTCATTGGGAGTCCCATTCATGCGATTCAAGAAAAGGATGATATGTAGGCAAGCTAACATGAAGCAAGAAGGGCCACACCAAGGACAACCAAATGAAGCTAAGATGATCAAAGGAGAATCAAGATGAGGTATGTATGCATCAAAGTTAAGTCATGTATATTATTGAGTCATGAGAATAGTTCTATGACATGATCAAGTATGAAAGAATCTCTTTCACCAATGACATGCTCAAAGGCATGTACTACAATGCAATGAAGGCCAACAAAAGGAAAATACTCACATAAGGAGTATAAGATTGTTGACTAAGAAGCAAGAAGAAATGTTGACTAGTCCAAGAAGCAAGCAATGAAGAAGTGCTCCCACAAGAAGTAGAAGGTGGTTGACCAATCTATCCAAGAATAAGCAAATGAAAAAAGAGATCAAGCATGAGAAGAACACCATGATCACAAAGAATCATTATCTGACAAAAATCCATTGAAGACATCTCCCGAAAGAAGGCATGACAACTCTAACAAAGGAAGGAAAAGATCAAAGGACCCTTGACACCTATGAAGGCCTTGGAGATATGAAAGGTGCAGATAACTGATTCTACTCTATGAAGATGTCATGATGAAAAAGCTATCCAACAAAAGCACCATTTAATGTTGAAGTAATATCAGGATAAAGTCATGAAGGGCTACCAGATCAAAGCATGGGAACAAGCAAGTACAACGAAGCATCCATGTGAAGAGTAGTCCGAAGCATAGACAAGATGACAAGGAGTAACCAGATGACAAGAGAAAATGATATATGTCAAGAAGGCCACTTTCCACGAAAGAAGCAATGACATGACCAACCAGAAAGGAAAGTGATCAATGGATGGTGCCCTACCAAGAAAAAGTTCGAACAAAGACTTCATGACATCAAAGGAAAGAAGGAGATCAAGCAACCGGAGTACCCACGAAGAAGAAGTTGTTGATGAATGGACAAGTCCCTAGCTAAAAGGGAGTTATAACAAGTTCCCAATTACAAAGGAACTTGGACAAGTACTTTCTCAGAGGATACTTGGGCATGTCTTCCTCAATTGAGAGGAAGAGATAGACACAACATTCTTGTCTTCACTTGGGAAGAAAGAATGGGAGGATTGGGTAATCATCTGGCATCCAATACTCTTTGCGGATGTGTAGGGCATCCATGACAAGAGTAGGAAAGAGGACCGATATTCTTTGAGGGTTGGGAACCCAAGATAAGAATAGTCCTAGAAGGTCATACTTAGTGAACACCCGAGTGGGTATGTACCTTGAGAGACAGTGACTAAGGTGTCTATAAGTCATTGGTCTCGCCAACATTGTGCTCTGATCTATTGAGAGATAGAGTTGTCAGTCAAGGCCTTCCTATGGCAACAATGTTGGTTACTATGATGCAAAAACAGATGGATTGCCAATCCGGTCTCTCTTTTGTGAATTCTTCAAGATTGAAAAATAGCCAAACACCTT
This sequence comes from Pinus taeda, assembly GCA_000404065.3. NCBI lineage: Eukaryota > Viridiplantae > Streptophyta > Pinopsida > Pinales > Pinaceae > Pinus > Pinus taeda. The sequence goes on along the minus strand of APFE030281245.1, from coordinate 48,676 downwards.
GTAATGTTGTATGAATACCTCCATAGTTAAGTGGGAGTGTTGAAGGAAATGTAGCTAGGTTTGATCATCATAAATGTACTTTTGATATTTGTATTTATTCAAGAAAAGAAATATTATTTTTATTATACTTGTCAATGAGTTTCTTGCTCACTGAAATAGGTTTAGCACATGTTAAAGTGCTATATAGGTGAGTCAAAGAGTCAAAAGAATTATGTTGAAGTCTGAAGACCTTAAGGCCATGTTGCACTAGGTATACTTATGTATTAGAGTCAAAGAAGACAACTCCAAGCAAAGTCAAGTCTCCTCCAAGCAAAGGCACCATCAAAAGAACCCATCAGAAACAAAGAAGACAAGTTGACCCACAGTCAGCAAGTCGGCCTAAAGGAGGGACAGTCCTCTATATATAGAGGATGTCCACTCCTCCAACATGACACACTCTCATCTCTGAAATCAGCGAGAAAGAGGACGAAGAAGGGATACGAAAAGGTGAAGAAAAGAGGTCTCCAAGTGCAGCAAAGAAGAAGGGTACATAACTGAGCCTAAGAGGACTGTTCTAGGGCTAATTACAGCCACACGTGTGAGAAAAAGAGGGTTGTCTCTGTGGTTATGATAGCAGCAACTCACAGTCAAACATCTCTCATTGTCTATGCTTAAAACTAGGCTTACAAGGCCTCTGACTCAAGCGAAGAAGAAAAAGCCTATAACATCAAGTAAGCCTCCCACACGTGCGACAAATTAGGGCTGCAAGATAGTCATACCAAGCCTGTACCTACACCTCAAGGAAGAAGCTCATTTGGTCAAGAGGAAGGAAGGGATCATCACAAGGAAGGAGTCCCATCATAGATCAAGAATAAGTGCCTCTTCTAGAGCAAGTACAACAAGGTCTGCCAACAGTTGAAAGAAGAACGAAGTGCCAGAAGAAGGAGAATGAAGTGCTGGAAGTAGGAGGGCAAAGTGTCGGGAAAACAAAGTGCAGAAAGGAGGAAGGACTTGACTTGTTCTCGGAGGATATTCTTGTCAAGGGTCTAGGGTTTCGTATTGATCAATAAGAAGCTTCAATAAGAGAAATTTACCGAAGGGTTTTCCTCTCAAGAGAAGAGAGGTTTTGGCCCTAGCAGAGAGCCAACATCTTGTGTTCTTATTCTTATGTTTTTGGTAGTAGTTTGATGAAGTACACACACATGCATTAATAAGAAGAAGAAAAAGATTAAGCTAACAAGACAAATTGTAAAAAGACTTCACAATTTGTTATCAAGTCAAGAAGAATCCTATTATACATCATTGCCCTTGATTCTTCAACAAAATATCATATTTCAATATCGATATCAGATGTATCATTTTACATCTTATATATCCACTTTATTTTTATATTTATGTAGCAATGTGTTTGTTTGATGTTGATGTTGTTTTATAAGTTAAAATTTTGAAAAAAAAAATTGTTTTTGTATTTTTTAAGTTTCGCGATAATTTCCAATATTTTCCCCGAGATTGCCAACAATTTAAATTTTAGAACCCTCTCAAAAAATTGTCGATAATGATAAATTTAACATTCAAAAAAAAAACATAAAATGATTAATTTTAATGGAAAAAAACAAAACAAAACAAACAAAAAACACATTTTTAACATTTGAAACCATGATTCCCCATTAGAGACAAAATTTACAAGTTTGCTCATCTATATACCCTGTAAGGCTGCATATATCAAAATGGCACCAAGTACAAATGGTACTACTAGTTTCATTATCAAATTCAGATTGAGCATGTTGTCAAGCAGAGCTGCAGAGATACTTTGAAATCACTTGGAATGCTGCCCTAATCAATTCATTGAACATCCATTCATTTCTAGCACAGATTTTGTATGCAAGAATTTCTAAATTAGAGATAGTAATTTGTTGTATGCAACCCAAAATGGAGAGGGGATAAAATTAAATAACAGCAGCTTCTTCAAAATCATCAATTGCTGGTTTATCTTCATGAGGATTAATCAGTACATACAAGCATAAAACTGAAATATATATATATATATATATATATATATTATTGTCCATACTAATTCTAATGATGCTATGAAGCTAGACATCCTTACTATTACCCACCAAAAAGTAGGTGAACCATAGGATACATTTTTCTCCTCCTTGGACAGCCAGCCAGCTAGCAGCCCTATTGATCAGCACTCGACATGACACCATGGACCATCCACATATATGCTCCAATCAGATTTCTTTCCCCCATCTGGCATTCCTCCTTAAAGGAAGGTGGGTTATCCATCGAGTACTTTTTCCATTTTAAAATCATGTGCTTTTGCTTATTGTTTCAGGGCATACTAATATGAATCAGGGTGATCTGAATAATTGGCCAACCTTGACTATATTCTTGTTCCCCCACTTCACTTGGGTGGTTAGTCTTTCATTCTAGTCCATTGGGACCTCCTCTGAGGCCTTAGGGTTATAGGAAGGACAGTACTAGAAAGGCTATGATTGAAGTAGTGTGCCCATGATATTCCGTACTTACCACTTTCCATCATTCCTTCTATCCCACATCCATTCTTTAGGAAAGTGGTCATTGGTCATGGGGATTAGCACTCTCTCATCCTCATCCCTGGGTCTTGGCTGTAAAACGTTGCCTTAGAGGTTGATGCAACTAAAAGAAAGATAAAAGCAAAGAAAGCCACAATAAAAGAAAAAGAAAAATGCAAAATATGGTTGGCACTAAATTGGCACATGGGAAAATATCCTAGCATAAGCAAAGATGGGCCGGGAAAACATTGACCTAGAGGTTGATGCAACTAAAAGAATCAAAAAACATAAGTTGGCGACAACGAAAGAAAAAGAAAGTTGAAATGCAAAAGATAGTCGAGACATAAGTTAGCACATGGGCAAAAGCCTAGTATAAGTTCTACCCTCCTCATTAGCCATCACCCAGTTTTTGAGCACTTGATGCTCCATCTCATCAAAAGGAACCCTTGCATGTCAAACCTTGATGAGCAAGAACTTGTCCCATCTTAAGGGGTAAAACAAATGCTATATCATAAAGAGAAATCATTGATCCTTGAGCTATGCACCAAAATAAAAGAAATTATCAAAAAGAACTAAAAGGTGCACCAAACGAGTGGAAAAATCAGGTCGAGAAGGGTAACTCATGCCTCCACGATTACTCCCTCCATCACAACCATACACTCAGGATTTGGACTCCCATTAGCTGGTCCCCTGACCATGGCACATGGCAATGAAGCCCTTCTCCTCCATTGCCACTTACTTGCACTAACACCTATGGATTAAAGGGTTGACCTTGGGGGATAGAAGCACTTAGTAGGGTTGACTACTTAGCCACCCCTACAAAGGTAAGGAACATTTTACAGGACTTGTTCTAGTTGGATATTTGAAGGTGATCACAATTTGAAGTGTTAATATGCTCTTAACACTTAAGTATGGTCCACTTAGATGCATTTATGATATTATCCTCTAATGAATGGTTGATTCCACTTGAGTTTGAGTTGGTTTTTCCAGGTGATGCAAAGCAACAAAGGCCTTGTATAATGACCCAACTTAAGTCACTGATTATTAGCATGCTTACGAGACGTGTGTATGATAGCTACATACACATGCATCGCAGGCATTGCACTAGTATACATAATAATTTAATCATATAAATGTCTATGAAAGAAAATGAATTAGTTTTAAGAAAGTATTAATTAATACCTTATTTATTAAGTGGAACAATAAAATATATATTTATTTATTTTATTAATAAAAGTTTATTTAATAATAAATAAACATTATTACCATGGACAAGATTACTTTACTTCATAAATCTTGGACAATTCACAATAAAGTACTTAAAAGAAACTATACTATTCTCGAAGTCGGTTGAGATGATAAGGGTGAAATCTCAGTGAAAATATCTTAATGAAAATATCTTAATGACCAACTCAGTGAAAATATCTTAATGACCAACTCAGTGAAAATATCTGAGGGACCAACTCAAGCGAAAATATCTTACGGGATAAGCTTAAATCTTGAGTTTAATTGGAGAAGAAAAAAGAAAGAGGGGAAGAAAAGGAGTGGGTTTGAGGGATGAGCAGAGGGCTCAGTTTTGGAACCGTAAATCGGGAAATTTTGAGCTGTTCTTTGGAGTTTTGGGCACGGGGGCCAGTGGACATCCATTTCGGAGTCCTCTGGATCTGGGAACCACAGAGGTGGATTCCAGATAGGCAGGGAGGCATAAGTTGGTTTGGTAATGGACGCAGAAGACTCGGAGCAATGTGATTAACACCGGACAAGAGAACCAAGAGAATCAGGTACGCAGAGCAGAGAATCAGTCTTTACGCAGAGCAGAGAATCAGGTACGCAGATGCATTCAATTGGTAGAAATTATTTGATAAAACTAAATATCATTCTGTACAATCCTTATATTTTCAGCTGAATGGTAAACCAGTCTTTACATATATGCACACGCTTGTGCATTTAAATTGATAGAAATTATTTGATAAACTTAACATCAGCCTGTACAATCTTTATATTTTGAATTAAATGGAAAAGCAGTCGTTACACCTTGAGGGCAGCACCCTACCCCACATGATGCCCAAGCCATACATTACACTTTTAGAGAGGACGATAACTTGGCAAATGCAACGTTGCACACTAATAGCAAAGCATTGGGCACTTTGATGACCCGATCAATTGACGGATACCCCAGAGCACCCCTAGATGCCAGGACGTTGAGCATCTCTTAGGATGGAGAATTCTTCATGATATACCAATGGACCCAACATGCCCCCAGGTCGGCATTAACACTACTAGATGGGCATGCCTTGACCCAAAGCCCAAATGAGGCTGATTGAGGGCTTGTTGCACTTAATGGAGCACAACATTGGAGAGATAAGGAACGACATTGTCTACTTAGCACACATGGAGATGACATATGGCACCCACAGTTGGATTTTGAACACATAGAACTGCTTGGAAGCTTAATTTAAGGATTTGTCCTCAAATGGAGGATAATCATGATGCTTGGAGACATTTTTTGCCTTTCCTTTGCCTTGATGGAGCATTTGGAGCCCTAAAAGGGCATGAAATCATCCCTTTTTTACGATTATGGCTCACATGTGTGGGCTTATTTTGGCATATTCTGTTGTTGAGCTAGTGGCTTGGCTTGTAACCCAATTTTATTTTGTCTACTCAAAAATCAAACTTGTGTAGGGGCTTTTACTCATAAATAAGAGGTGATAGACCTCATAAAAGTGGAGGATCATCTCTACTCACTTCATCATAATCACTTGTGTGAAATTTCCCCCCTCATAAAGAGACTCGACTTGCTCTTTGTATTCCACCACTTGTGGAGATGTGATCTTATGTGGATTTTGGGTGTTGGAGACTAATATTTGTCATGGAGACATCATTTTGGGATTGAAAGTAGGCACGTTCTTAGATATAGTGTGAGTATTTTATAGTCATTGCATGTAATAGAATATTGCTAGGGTTTCTATTTTTCTTGTCTAAATGCATATGTTTACCTGAAATGTTCGGTAATTATGGCATGCTTTAATCTTGTATCTTTGAACTTGTTGAAGAATGTAACTAGTGTCAGTCTTCATAATTGTACTTGAGTCATAATGAAATATATTCATCAAAAAAAAAGAAAAAGAAATTTTATTATTAAATAAATTGATTTATCAAAGCATGGGTTTCATGCTTGGGTCAATTGTTTTTAGGTCAAAGCCTCCATTGAAGGCTTCTAGGGTTTATGTCAAGTGTCCTTGTCCATGTTATATCGTAAAGAACCCTTCTTGGGATTTATTTGTCAAAGAAAAAATTTATTTTATTATAAATAGGTCGTTTAGGCCTCCTCCACCAAGTCGGCCTAAACTAGGCAGCATAATCACTATATAAAGGCAGCAACTCAACCTCATTTGTGACACACACTCAAGAAGTTCGATCTGAAACTTTTGGGGCCAAAAAAAAAGTGAATTCCAAGGAAAGGAGAAAAGGATAGCAAAGAAGGAGGTCACTCACAAGCATAAGAAGTCAAAATTTTCTCTCTTTTTTCCCACACGTGTGAAGTTGTGAAGCTACTGAAGGGGCCGAAATTCTGCAGTCGTTGGGTTAGCCGAAATTCTAAACTTGTTGGTGAGTTGGGCCGAAATCTCTGGGTTGATGTTGGGGTGAAAAGTGTGCTAAAACATATTGGAAGGTTGACTTGGTGGAGGAGGAAGGTCTGTTGGTCCAGTGTCTTGGTCTATCTCATTTGAATTACTGAAGGAAGAGATTTTTAATGGGATTTCCCCTATATAGGGGTTTTTCCCTAGCTGTGCCCCTACATCTAGTGTCATTGATCTTCACGTTTTGGTTTTGGTAATTGCTTGATGAACTAAGATAAAAAGAAGAACATAAGAAAGATAATAATAACTCAAAGAAATCACAAGTAATTATCAACAAGAGAAAATCTTTCTTCCTTTCCAATTTTCTAACATGGTATCGGAGCTAAGGCCAAGAAGGAAGAAAAAGGCAGCCTCAAGATCTATTGAAGAAAAGGAGATTGAAAGAAGGTCATTAAAGGGATCATATAAGGGAATAAGCCTATTATCTACAGGAACTATGTCTAACACAATGAAGGGAGAAAATAAACTAGAGGAAGCCTCCAACTATAGGACATGGAGAAAGAGGATAGATCTCATCCTCAAGAAGAATAAAGTTTTGGATCTAGTTCGAGGAAATGTCAAGAAGTCTACAGATGAATCAAGTGAAGCAGGGAAAGCAAAGTTTAGAGACACTGAAATATTGGCCATGAACCTAATAGTGGATGGAGTAAAGGACAACCTCATTCCATAAATATCCAACGTAGATTCTACTCAATAAATGTACGAGGCTCTATCCAAATTATTCACAATCAAGAACATTGGTCAAATTGCAAGCCTTAAGAATGAATTAAGAACTATGAAGATGACAAAAGGCGATACTGTGGCATCCTTCTTTATAAAGATATCTAGATTCAGAGATAAACTCCAAGCAATAGATGAAATTGTACCAAAAAAAGAGGTCGTGATCACTGCCCTTCTAGGACTACCAACATCTTGGAGTGCCTTTGCATCAAGAATCAACAGTTGGAAGGATACTCCAACATTCGAACGAATATGGAATGCATATCATTAGTAAGAAACAAGGAGGATGGAGAGGAGAACACTTCAAATGCTATTCCGCTCATCACAAGAAAAAGGGAACCTTCAAGAAGTACAAATGACCAAAGAAGAAAGTAGACCTACCAAAGACTGAATGTACAATTGTCACAAGATGGGTCACTACAAAAATCATTTTCCAGAGAGTCCAAGGAATAAGAAAAGAGATAGGGATCAAGCAAATATTGTCGATGAAGGTCTGCCAAAGAAGAACAAGACAGAGGAATCTGAAGTCAAAGAATTATTTGCTAGAGACTCTTAGGGACTCTATCCCTTACATACCCTTCTACTTTTTGCAATTGTTCTTTATGTTTTGATTTCTAGAATTTGTAGGTCCAACATGTCGTGTTAAGAACATTTTTGAATTGTTTTGATAGAGTTATCGGTATCCCTCAAGATTGGATTAAGAGGGAGCCCTCACCATTTACCAAAGATAAGTATCTTACTCCTTGTATTATCTTTTATGTTTGGTTTCCTCTTTTATCAAGATATGTTTGTATTATATGCTAATAATCTTTCTCTTTAAAGTTTATATTTTCCTTGTTTAGGAAATCTTGTTGAATGCTCAAGGGTTATGGAAGAGACCTCAAAGGATAAAATTAAAGCATGGTAGAAGTTTTGTTGCAAAGAAATCTCTTCAAGGATTGATGTCCTACAAGGTTTGTTAAGAAAACAACTCAAAGGTATGTCTTAGACCATAAGCTTTGTTATAAAATTCTCTTCATATGAAAAAGGTATCTTCATTTTCTTTTAAAATTCTTCCTTTACATTACTGACATCATTATGTTTAGGGTTTTGAATCACAAAGATTTTTGTTAGGGCGTCATCATTCCTGTAAAACCCTAAAAAGGTTCATTGTAAACCCTAACCTAAGGGTATGTCAATATTAATAATGAAACCCTAGTCTACTTAGGGTTATTGATGAAATCTAGAAAATACTATTCTTTTGATGTTTAGCGTTTTAGTATTGTTATAATGGAAACCCTAGTCCTTTAGGGTTTGTTGTGTTATGTATTGAAGCCCTAGATCTTTAGGGTTTGGTAAATTAGGGTTTATAAACTTAACCCTTATATTAGCTAAGGTGATGTCCTATGAATGAAATCCTAGGTATATATTCGTTTGTATGATTGAAACCCTAAACTAAATGAAATTGTTGTATATCTATCTTCGATGCTTTCATGTTTGTGTCTTGGGTTTACCTAGTAGACATTGATGAGAAATGTTAATGCATGAATCCCTAGATCTGTAATGATAACCTAATTGTTGATGCTCATAGTTGTGAAATATAGGGTTTGTAACAAAGCCCTAGTAGAAGATTGATATTCTAGGATTCTTATATGATTTAATTTTGATAATAAAATCTAGGGTTTGTAACAAACACTCGTAGAATCTAACAGGTATAGTAGAATTATTATTTAATTGAATTTGTTAATATCTAAGGCTTTGTGTCTCGGAGGTGGAATCCAAGATTTGCAAGAGTAGAGTCTGTAATATGTCTCTGAAATTGAGGCCCTAGATATAATAATAAGGAGCTGATATAGTCTACGGTTTGTAACAAAACCCTAGCAACAAGTTGAAATTTAGAAGTATGTGTCTCTTGCTGATTATGAACCTAACTATGTTTCGTTGTTTGATGTCTAAAGTCTAATGTTTCCATTATTATATTAGCATGATTTTGATATAGTTAGCTTTATGTTTCAATTTGTATTTGGTTGTACTTGCTATTAAAGTTTTTGCAAGTACATAATCTTCAAGATGATGAAGATGTTCAAAGATGATAATCAAGATAACCTTGAAGTAGTATGAAGGAATGAAGTTGTGAGAGTTTTTTTCTGATGATATAGAAAAAGGAAGTAGTTGATCTCCCTAAGTTAAGAGGGAGCCTAGGTAGAAGAAAAGAATACATCTCCCTAGTTGAGAGGGAGGGCATATTATGATAGTCATGATGCATGCCTTGAAGAAGAAATTGGAAAATGAATGAAAGTACTACAATGTATTGAGGATGTCTTGATGTTGTTGAAGTAATGAAAGAAGAAAAGCTTTTGAATAGTTGCATATGAATAACTCGATATAAGTGGCATCAGGATTATTAAGGACCCTGAAGGTTTGTGTTTACTTGTATATGTATATTTAATAATTTATTATTGATTGGGGTTTGTGTTTGTCTCTCCATGAATAGGTTGAACACTTTGGGAGCATGCTTGGACAAATGGATATATCTAGTTTATTAGGGAGAGGTGAAGCATCTAATGGCGGATGCTTGGGAGGACATCAGGTTGGCCTATGTGTTGATGTCTAGATCCTGAAGAGGGAGGGTGGCATTTGTCTTGGAGCTCTGACCTTGGATACACACCTAGATCCCTGGGATGATTATTAGTTAGTAAGCCTGATGGTACCTAGACTGGCTGAAATCTTTAGTCCATCTTAGTCACCCAGATAGATTACCCTGGTCAGGAATCTAGTCCATAGTACTGAGTGTGCTCAGCTCTTCGTAGTTCATTTTGGAGATCTTCCATGTACCTCTATCAATATAGGTAGTTATGAATACCTCCCTAGTTAAGAGGGAGTGTTGAAGAATGTAACTAGTGTCGGTCTTCATAATTGTACTTGAGTCATAATGAAATATATTTATCAAAAGAAAGAAAAAGAAAATTTACTATTAAATAAATTGACTTATTAAGGCATGGATTTCATGCTTGGGTTAATTGTTTTTAAGTCAAAGCCTCCATTGAAGGCTTCTAGGGTTTATGTCAAGTGTCGTTGTCCATGTCATATTGTAAAGAACCCTTCTTGTGATTTATTTGTCAAAGAAGAAATTTATTTTATTATAAAATAGGTCATTTAGGCATCCTCCACCAAGTCAGACTAAACTAGGAAGCAGAATCACTATATAAAGGCAACAACTCAACCTCATTTGTCACACACACTCAACAAGTTCGATCTAAAACTTTTGGGGCCAAAAAAAGTGTGAATTCCAAGGAAAGGAGAAAATGATAGCAAAGAAGAAGGTCGTCTCTCACAAACATAAGAAGTCAAAATTCCAATTCTTTTTCCCACACGTGTGAAGTTGTGAAGCTACTAAAGGGGCCGAAATTCTACAGTCGCTAGGGAAGCCGAAATTCTAAAGTTGTTGGTGAGGTTGGGCCGAAATTTCTAGGTTGATGTTGGGTTGAGGCTACTGGACAAGAAGAGACTACTAAAGTGTGCTAAAATATATTGGAAGGCTAACTTGGTGGAGGAGGAAGGTCTGTTGGTCTAGGGTCTTGGTCTATCTCATTTGAATTACTGAAGGAAGAGTCCTTGATTGGGTTTGTTATGAAACCAGCTCACAAAAAGATAGAAAAGATAGATCAACGCCTTAGAATTCAGCCTCTTCGAGGGGGCAACCTCCTTTACATTACGCAAATTGAAATGAATGATTCCTTGATGATTCAAATGACAAAACCTCCTTTCTATATATAGGAGTCTAAGGAGTCACAATATAACCTAGCCGACCTAACAATAATAATATAAAGGCACAAAAATAACAATAGAGGGATTCTATGG